>WBNO01014626.1:0-120598 GCA_013400575.1 Peucedramus taeniatus | reverse complement strand
ATGCCATATTGGCTTAAGTGAACCTTTCAGCAGTAGGTCCTTGGAAAACATCAGATGTAAATGAGCCTTGGATTATTCTGTGTATCCACTGTGCAAGAGTTAAATATGTATAGCACACAGAGGTCAATTTAAACCCTATTTAGCAACTCTGATGATATAAATTGCTATTTTTTTTTGCACAAGCTGCTCAATGGCTGGAGTAGTCATTAAGAAGCAAACTGGTCTCACAAAGTTGCCCCATCCTTCCCCCCATATGATGTTAGGGTGAGTCTGAAGGCAGCTATATGGGAAACCCCACAACCTTACAGGGACCAGTTGAGTTCTCCTCTCATAAGAACTGAAGATCCAGCGTGCAGTCAGGTGGGCAGGGGAAGCGCTCAGTTGGTCACGGCCTAGATGTAGAATGAATCAAAAGGAGGTCAATTTTTCAAGTGTGAGGTTCACTCACATGTTTGAAACAGTTTTCCTTTGCAGCAGACAGTTTAAATAACACTTCATGGAAACATTTCAACAACACAAATAATGACTGCTTGTGACTTATGTGAGAAGGAAGCTTCTAAATGTAGAGACAAAACATTGTCTTTCCACAAGGATCACATCTGGGAAATGATGCAAAGTAGGACAAAAAAAGCATTATTATCTTTTCAACCAAAATTTTCTGAAAAATTCTCCAGTTACATATTAACTTTTCTATACATCACCAACATTTGAGATGGCCAGGTGTTATGAAAGGCAAACCACAGTGAGTCAGTGTTTCCAGTAGTGAATTACCATCAGGTTCAGTTTCTCCACCAGCTCCTCTGAGGTTTCAGATCTGACAGTAGGTGTGAAGCAATATGAACCTGCAGGTCCTGTTTTTATGGTACTGGAAACAGCAGTTTCCCCTTAGCACTGATGAGGCTGCCAGGTTGATGTATCTTTTAGCAGGAACCTGGAGCCCTACTGCTCCAGGTAGTGATGCAGTGGCTTCCCTGACTTAGCTGCCTGATCGCAAACCACCTACACTGGACCTTGCCAATTTTTTGATCTGCTAAGGCCTCATGTGTTTATATCAGAGCCTCTTCCTGATGCTGTTGGTAGAAGAAGAAAGCATCTAGATGTCTAATTTCAGTCACAGTAAGCACAGCAGCATTTTTTCACATCACCTCCTATGTCCCGTTGGCCTTTTCATGTGAGGTCCTTTTGGGCAGTAGTCTTTGTTACAAAGATTTAATAAAGCACCTGGTTGAGAGAGCTGCACTGCCTGCTGGGGGCCTCCAGGAATACTAAAGCTTAAGAGCACATGGAAACAAAGACAGCTTTTCAAAGGTCTCTCTCTACAGCCTCCGCCAAAGTGACCTGTCAGGGCTTCATCTCAACCTGACATTTTGACAGTGCTCTTCAAGTAAGAACTGAGAAGACTGGATTTTGTCAGAACTTGACTTGAAAGGATTTTCAACAGTTCCATTTCTTATTTATTCCCTTCTGGCAAGAAAAGTTTTACATGTGAGAATCTCATGAAGCAGAAAATCCAGCTTTTAAATGGCATTCCCTCTTGGTTACAGAGGATACTAGAGTGACTAAGTCCATATCATAGCCTCAACATGATTTGGCTGCTCACAGTCCCTGCAGGAAAGTTGTGTAATTTCTCAGGCTTCTATCTAGATAACATATTTTTTAAAAAGTTGCATTCTGAGTATGCATAAAACTTCCACCATCACCTTCTAGCACAAGCAGTATATTTTTAATACAAAACAGACCCCTCAGCTGGGGTCTTAGGTAAGTGATACAGTATGAAGTAAATAATGTAGTATTTCTTTTGTGTTCTACATTATAGCACAAGATATTAGAAATGATACTCTGGCACAGTAGTGCTGACACCATTGAAAATGGTTTTGTGCTGGCTCACTCACCATATTTGCCCTCCATGGAAGAAAAATATTATGAAGCCACATAGGAGGAAATGAATTCTGGAGGTAGTTAATCACTACCTGTGCAAGTGCAAGGTGTGGGATGAGAGATAGGATTCACAGGCAGCAAACAGCAGGCAAGACACTGAGAGAATGGATATTCCGAGTGCCATTAATTTGCATTGAGTACATGGGGCTAGAAGAAGTGGTCTGGTTAATTAAACCATATCACTGCAATGGATTCAAAACAGTTTTAGTTTAGCATTAAAATCAGCTTTAGCCTACATTCCACATGGGTTACACTGAGATAATTTATTCTGTATCTGAAGAAGTTCAGATAAAGACTAAGCAGTAACACTGTCTTTGTATAGCAGAGTTACTTGTGAAAACATTCCTCAACATCTGTATGCCATTTCTCTCACTTTACTCATTTGAAAATATCAGTAAAGACAAAAAATTAAAGGATGAGATTCATGGAAGGCTGATTGTTACAAGAGACAAAAGTAGAGTGGCCTGCTTTTCACCTTTAAGTATCTGTAATGAAAACCACTGGAGTTTGATTCTGTCTATTTAGTCCTTTGTTCACCCAGTAAATCACAATGCAAGCCAGTAGGACTAGCTCAGACTTAAAATATTAGCAGTGATGCATGTCTGTGTTGATGAACACTGATGAGACAGATAGAAGAAATCAGACTAAAATAACATCTGTTTGATCAGCACCTGTCTCTATTCACTTTTATTATCTTCATCACATTCCCCAAACAATAAAATGGGTGTTATTTGCGTAGATAATACATAAGGGAAAAGAGTCCACTATATTCACAGATGGTAGTCCTTCATCTCAAATTAAAATTATCATCTTTTGGTAACCCAAAATTTGCTTAAATGAAAGCAATAAACCCCACAAGAGTGCAAGGAACAACCTCATTGTAGTATGTCTACCCAATTTTGTAGAAAATGAAAGGTTATCTTTAATTTAAATATTTTTTAAATTTTAATTTCATCTGAGGTTTTACCATCTGTGTGTCTGCTGAACTCCTCCCTGTGCTCATAGTAAGGTTCTCAGTTTCTCAACTTGGGATCTAGAAATAAGGCAGGCTGGAGAGATGCTCCACAGAGCTTATCAAAATTGACTTAAAAAGAAAATTTTAATACATGGAAAGTTACAGAGCTATTCAATGAGAAGAGTATACGCTTAAATTTTCTATTTTCTGAAATGTTCCACTGAAGAAGAATGAATAATAGAAGTATACTAGAAAAGCTGTCAATAATTCCAAGAATTTTTAGAGAATATGGCTCACTGAAAGTATTACTGATTATCTAAAAGCTTGAGCTAACAGTCAGATTTATGATCAAGGGGATGATCATTTTTTCAGTTCCCAGAACAGTTCTGCTCCTCTGGCCTGGAAGCATTCAGGACAAGAAGATTAATCTTGTAAGGGTTTATAGGACCAGCTCCTGAGAAACCATAGTCATAGAAGAACTGAAGGTATCCAAGCCACACAATGCAAAGACAGTTAATTTTGTACTTAAGTAAAACCCCCATATGAAAGTGTTTTCTGACTTCTGTCACTCATTGTGTGAGGCAGTACAGGGACAAGAAGGAATTGAGTATTGGTATTGAAAGTGCCTGTTACAGAGAAGTTGCTTTGTGTCCTATTCCTGAGCAAAAGAGCTGCAAGCACAGAGAGCAATGAAGACCCAGAAACTCTAAAAAAATTGAAGTCAGAGGATATTTAGTAATCATAATAAATGTTTATCACACCCTCCACTTCCTTCTACCTAGACTTCCAGCTTACTTAATTTTCACCAGTTATAATTCCAGGTCCTTTGTGATCAACATGGTGTACAAATTATAAGGTAAAAAAAAACATGGTATCAACATGTGAAACAAGGCTCCTAAATAGGATATGACAAAACAATTGGTGAAAATGGAATATCATGAAAGAAATGGTCATTCAGATCAGAGATTGAAAAGAGGTGATTTATAAAACATTGATTTAAAATAAAAGTTTTTAATTTCCGTCTACCAACCTCTCCCAAAAGCATGCATTGCTTTTAGTAAGCAGTTTCAACATGAAATTTCAAAGCACATAAAATTCCTAATAAGAAGCCATATAATAATAAGAGACAAGTAAATTCAGATGCAAGCTAGCTAACAGGCCACAAAATGCAAAACACCCGAGAAAATAAGCATCTATTTTGTCTCTCTTTGTAATGTGTCCTTCATTTGTAATAACTGGTTTTAGTATCCTGCAACAGACAGTAAAATAGATACCTACAAAACTGACTGCAGATATGTGAAGTATCATTAATTAAGAGATAATACCCCTTGAAATCAGACATTGCCAGCAGTTTTCGGTTATGATCCATTAATATTTTAACTAGCAAGTCATTAATAGTGGTAATAACCAATTCTAAAGAGATTATTGCTTGAATAAACTATTTTTAATGATTTTAAATATTCTGAAAAGCTTGGTCTGTCTTAACTTTAAATTTTGATCCCTTTTAATGCCTGCGTAGGAAGGGCTATTTCTATTCCCACTGAAATAGAAGCATTTCTATGAGTACATAACACAATCTCACATGGAATTCATTCACAAGGGGTACAGCAAAAGGTCTCTCCTGCCTGTATTATTATATCTGTGATGTTGGTAGTCAGTCATGCCTTCTGTCATCTGCCTTCTTTCTTTTCTCATGACTGCTGTATAGATTGCCTTGATCAGGGAGGCCTGAAATACTTCAGTCATAGCCTCTAATCCAATCTCTTGCATCAAACTCTGGCTCTCTTTTGATTTAGCTCGGTAGGTACAATTACTCTCAGATGAGCTTCTGAGGGGCAAAGAGATATAGTTTTCTCCAGGCAACATTATTTTTGTACCTGTACACAGAGTAAGCCTAATATTTAGACTCTGTCCCTCTGTATCTATTAAAATACTGGAATTTATTTTACAGGTATCTCCCCAACAAGGTTAAATCATATAACTCTGGAGAAATAAGTTGACACAAAAATGTATATTTCATGAGAATGGTCCCAGGCCTATATCATGTTCATACAAATATAGCTAGAGATAGGAAAGACAGATAAGAAAGATAAGACATAAAGAGCCTCTTACCCCTCTGGAAAGCAGAGATCACTTTCCCACAGGAGACAGTATTTCCCAACTTTGATCCTATCAGGCTAGCCAGCAAGGAAATGCTATCTGTTTTATGACACTCCCAAGTTCCCATCTCTAAACCTCTATTGGAAATACAGCTTTTCAAGCAGTCAATCCTTTCCTTGACTCAACAAAGGTATCAGAAAAGCTACAGACAAAATCTTGGCCTCTCTACTTGTATTCTAGGCAAGAGAACAGGATCTAACACTGTCCAGAAAGCAGATCCAGGAGCAGGCAGATAGTATCAATGCAAAGAATATCAGATTTTCTCATATTTTCCTATTTTCATTTTCTCACCCTCATTAAATTACAGTCTGGCTTTATAAATGGCCATTTTATCCAAGATATATAAAGAAGTTAAGTCTTTGTAAGAGTTTTCTGTTTCTAGAGACATAACAATGCCTCCTTTGTGATTTGACAATTATTTTGCATTGTCAAGAACAATAAATCTTCTGGTGGGCAGGTGTTCTATTGAGGCTCCATCCCACAGTGTTTAAGCAACAGATGTCTCCTGTGTTGGACCTGGCAGCTCCTAAGGGTAGAAATGCTGTCAAACACAACCCAGCAGCACTGTGAGAGGGACTCTGCTGAGGAGTCAGTCAAATAATCTCAGTCACTTTAGCATCTCATAGGGGATGATTTCACACTAAAATGTGAGAATGCACGAGGTCTCTTCCACAAATAATGAATATACAATCAATTGGCACCATCTGCCCCTCAAAGCAATGCTTGTGTGCATTATGAATGCACTATCCAAGAAAATAAAAGCATGAATGAACAAGTATATTTGATCTTTTGAGACAGAGTTGACATTGAACACAAACAATACAAATATCTCCACTGGCCTTTTTTGTGATTCCTCAGAAGCCCATGTAATTGCAATGTCTACCAGGAAATCCATGACTTTATTGTTTCCAGGCTTTGATGCTTTGCTTCTTCCTAAAGATGCATCAGTAACACAGATCTTAAAGGTTAAGACTGTTCCCGGCCTCTCCATTTTGTTCCAAATTACCACAGTATGCCTTGCTCTGATTCCTTCTCTAGCTGTCCTTTTTAAGAAAGCTTTTTGCAAAGATTGATGCCTTAAGTTTTAGCTTTCATATTTTCCAGATTCTGCACTGCATTAGTATATAACTCTGAACTTCATACAAAATGTTAGCAAGTTCTCTTCACAGTTTAGTTAGACAAAACAATTCCTTTCCAGCCTGAGAGCCAAGGACACCATTGCAGCTTCAGGCCCAAAAAGTGTAAACAACAGGGAATTGAGGAGAGCAATCTGGGAGAATGGGACTTTATAACCTGAAACTGTAATTGGACAATTAACCCCAATATATAAATAGGCCAAAACTTATAAAAGCATGAAAAGGTGGGACCTGGCATCCATCCTGGGGGTAGACTTGGCCAGGCTCTTGTACTGCCCAAGGTATGTCCTTTGAAGTCCTTTTTAATAAATACCTACTCTATTACTTTAAGACTGTCTAGCCTCTGTTCTAGGTAGCCTCTCAAGGCATCAAGATAATAGTTCCATTTTCATATTAAAAAAAAATCATTTACAGAAGACATTCACAGATAACAGACAATGTATGAGAGGTTTATAAGTTTACCAACAGCAGTCTGGTAATTATTACACTGGGGGAGGGTGATTTAAGACACTGGTAATATGACAAGGAATCTCACTTCAAGTCTGTTAGTTACATTTCTTCCAAGTCAATAGAGACTGAAGGATATTACCTTGTCCTGTTTGGACAAGTTGTTTGGTACCTTGCAAGGAAGTGTTGACAGGCAGTCAGTGGCAGACTTACACACACAGAAGTGGAAAAAATGCAGAAGAATTTCTTCATTCTTCCCTCTTCTGCTAGGAAATACCAAAGCTCATTCCATTCATATGCATCTAGCTTTCTGCTTTTTAAAAGGAAGTACTTTATGACAAAAAGCCTTTGCTTTCAACTTAGAAACTTTATCAATGAGAAGAAGCCATGGTTTCTGGATGAGTAAGGAGAAGTCTGGGCTTGACACTTGTCATAGAACAGGCCATGGTTTCACTTTGTAGTCCTGTGTATGTCTCACTGTAATGCTAATCCAAGACTGAGAAAGCCATCATCATATAAAATACAGATGGCAACACAGCAAACACAACAAAATACAGAATGGGGAAGCCTCACTGTTAGAGTTCATTCCTCCAGGTTATGGTGAAGCTGGGAATATATGAGGAAATGTTTTAGGCTCCAAAAGCAAATGTACTAAAATTTAAACCTGTTGCAGTGGGGAGGACAGAAACCAGGAAAGTGAGGCCAAGGTAAAAGAGAAGTTTGCTTCTCTCCTTTCCCTGTTTTTGCTGGGTAGAAGAGGATTTTAGTTGCTATGGCTGCCAAGAGCCAGTGATGCAAATCACTAAAAATAACTCTCACTGCTCAGAAAGATACAGATCTTACAGATCAGGCAAAATGAAGTCATTCCTTCTGTTATTTACTCACTTTCTGCCTCCTCCTCCAGAAATACTCCCAAAATGGAAGCAGGACATTAAAGCAGCAGATATTTTTGTGATGATTTATACCTGACCTCCATTAGACACACCCTTAGATTTGCAGTCTCCCATGCACAGACCCCTGGAAACAGGACACAACTCTATGACAAATACTTGCAACCACTCTGAAGTCCATCCTCCAGAAGTCATTTTCAACTCACCTAGTCAGAAAAAGCATTACATGTTAGATGGGAAAGGATCAGGACTTACTTCAGGAATAAAAAGGGTGATAAGTAGGGATAAATAAGAGATAAGATTTGAAATGCTTGTGTGGTAACAGTGAATCTTGTCCTGGATCAATCTGCTCAAGGCCACCTTTGCACAGCAACACAACAGCAATGCTAAACACCAGCTGTTCCTGCAAGATATGTTGAGGTCTGCAGAGAAAAGACCTGTCTATGGTGCAGCATGTTCTCATTGTGAGCTTCTCTGTGAGACTTCATAGATGGGGCATTTAGTGCATAGTTGTGAAGTAAGCAGTGTTTCCAATTTTCTTTTTAGCTCATCTTTACAATGATGCTGTCAACTGGAAATGAAGAAGGAAGGAGGCAATGAAGCAAGAATATTCAGCCACAGCTGAGAAGAGAAAAAGCTGGGGTAAATTCCAGCTACAGGTACAAAGGAAAACAGAAGAACATTTATAAATACGTCAATGAAAAAAAAAAAAAAAAGGAGGGAAAGAAAACAAAATAGTAAAAGATGTTTTAAAAATAATCAGGTACAAAAATGTCTAGAGACTGAAATATACTGCTGAGGTTTAATCTATTTTTCACAACAGAATAATAGGCAGGAAAGCTGAACAGTTGCACAGGCATAAAATTCTGCAGGCTTTTTATACTTTCTACCAGTCATGAGTATTTGGTTGATGCAGAAGTCTGCACCCGAGTTAGAGGGTGATTGTGGGACTGAATATTTTGGGGATAGTACCTAGAAATCCACCTGTGCATAATTTGAATGTAATCTCTGAGTAAATTACCTTTCTTAAAATTTCACTTATTAGGAAATGGAAGACATTGGTTACTAAAAACTTGAGGTATGATTATCTTTGGAAGAGCTAGCAGATAGCTTCAAGTTAAAACTGCTGCCTGATCATGCTGCTATCTGGAGGGCTCAAATTAGTCTGTGATTATGAACAACCTGATCTATTAGGTGGCATCCCCCATGGTGGGGCAGACTGGGACTAGATGGTATCTTCAAGGTCCCTTCCGATCCATGATTCTATGATTTTATGATTTTGTGACATAGACCCATTTTGTAGAGGAGATTGTGTGATGTGCAGAGGGCATGGGCATAGGCTGGGGCTTTGCAGAAAACTGGGTATACTTTGCTGAAGATGTAAACTAGTGACCCATCCTCTAGATCACCTGGCCTTTCTTCTGGCTTCCATCCCAATTTCTTCTTTCTTTTTGCTTTCCACAGCTTTAAAATTGTCTGATTCTACTACTGGAAACTGGAGCAGAAGCAGCTCTCATTGCTGGTAAGTACTTGTATCACCATATATTTATTACTCATATCACCATATATTTATTACTCTTTCTCTCTTCTCCTTCTGTTATTGACCTAAATATTTGTTGAGATAAAAAGCTGCTAAGTACCTATTAACCTTGAATAAAGCCTTCTTTGAAAGACAAGTCTTATGTAAAAGGAAAAAAAAAAAATTTCTCCTTCAGTCTTCTGCCATAACCTCGATGAAATCTTTGAAGACAATTTCTGTAAAAGCATTTTACTCTGCCAGTGAATTTCCATGTATGCCTGGATTCTGTGCTGCTTAGTGACATGACTTTTCAGTCATGGCATCAAAACTTGTAAGCAAAGTCATACACAAGGAATTTCTACTGGCTGTTCACCTCTTGCTGCGGAGCAATATCAAGATGCCTGTTCTGGAAGAATGAGGTACAGATAATGTGGGGTACCCTTAACGTAACAACTTTACAGATTATATTGAATCCACACTAAAAACTGCCTTCTATACATAAGGGGAAAATATCTTACACACTTATCAAAATCAATAAGAAGTCCTAACTTGGTTAATTGCCACTGGTTTCAAGACAAGAGGTGCACTACCATGATCTAATGCAGGTATTACATGGGAGTTGGGTAGCAGACCTGTGCGATTTAACTCGTCGCTCATCACACTGTGATGGTTCCTGTGATGGTTCTGGATATCTGAAGTACAGTTTATATTACAGATATGGATTTTGGTAAACCCATTACATAGCAAATTAACATACAGACTAGATTTACATGGAAATGCACAAAGGAGAGAGTACTGCTAGGCACTGCAATCCAGACAGTTTGAGGGGCAGGGGAATGGGGCATGGATGTGAAGTGCAGAGCCACAGACACCTAAAGTAGGACCAATATTTACTTTACCACCTTTATTGACAGTCATGAAGATTGCAAAATAAAACCTTATTCATTAAATTTGCAGATGATGCTAAATTGGGAGACATTATACAAGTCAGGATCAAGAAATGTAATATAAAGCAGCTCAGAGAAATACAAGCTGAGAATACCAAAATGAGATTCAGCTTGTAAACAAGCAAGCTAATGCATGCCACAAGGGAAGAATAACTTGGGCTGGGGGAAGCCACAAATTCAATAGAAGGCAAAAGCCTCAAGGTAACAGTGGACAACAAATTACATAGGAGCATTCCCAGCAGGATGGGTGCAAAGGGTAGCATAGTTGTGGGCTGCAAATGCAGAGGCACTGGCTCATCATCAGAGAGATTCAAGACATCAGGTTTTATGAGGGATATCAATTTAGCTTCAAGACAAATATACATGACAACCCCCTAACTTAGATGTATTGTGAGGTGAAATTTCTGCAGATAGCTTCTGGTGTGTAAATTGTCTCTGGCTTTTGGGGTACAGAATCTGAAGGCAGGCAAAGCAGAGTGAGCTCAGAGACAACAACAGTGATTCAAGGATGGTAGAAAGTGACAAAGGACACTTCCATGACCTGTGTATGACACAGCAAAGGAAAGTCCTACAAATGCCTGAAAAAAAAATTATTAAATCCTGCTAAAGAATCACATATAGTCCTGTTGTCATCTTTATTAAGATGCAAGAACAAAAAAATTAATATTTGCTAGCATAAACTAGTCATAATATCTGGAAGATCTTGTGGAATGTTTTCTGAGATGGGGTGATGAGCAAGATAACTTTGGAGAAGCAGCCCTGCATTGATAGGATGGTGATGACAGAAAAAAAACCTTTTCCTTCTTTGATACCTGTATTAAGTTTAGAAGATCTATGTCACAGTTGCGTGTTCTGATATTTACTTCCATGAGGTAAGCAGGGATTCAGGAAAATAAAATAAAAAAACAATAAAATAAGAAGAAACTTCTAAGGAATCTGCATCGAGGTACAGGAGAAATGTTTAAAAGAATAAAAAAACCACTAAACTAAAGCAAACCTTTTAGACCTCATGTTGTTAACTAAAACTAAAGTGAAGCAATCATAATAACAAAAATAAAGATGTATTGCTTCAGAGTTCATTCTGGAGGAAAATCAAGAATCTGTGGAGAGGATACACAGGGGAATGTGATCAAAGATGGATTAATATCCTACATGCCCAAAGGTTGCATATGCCATCTCACAATAGATACAGCAAGAGTGAAAATGGCCACTGGGGATGAAAGGAAATTACTACAACAGAAGGACATTCAGAATTATAAATTATGCTGTATGAAAAACTGTACGACAAAATCTGGAAGACACTGAATATATGTTCAGTTCAAGAACATGGCTTACTACAGAATGCTAAATACAAAAATAAACAAGAATGTTTATGAAATCCTTTGGTTTCTAACCAAGCTAATCAGGTACATGACAAAACAGTAAGATTTTTTTTCTGGTGCTTTCCATTTTACTCAGGTTAAGAGTTCCAGTGAAGTTGAACAAATAGTGTGAAAAAAATTGTATCCACAAGTGAGTGCATTCTTGATTTGTCTGACATCATTTATGCCTTGCTTAACTATTTCTGCACTCAGAAGTGAATGGAAGCACATTCCATGTTATGAAAAAAATGTCCCCAAGAAAATCTCAGCTGGTAAAACTTATAAGCATTTTGTCTCAAACAATCTCAGATAGTAGAATTGAAATTTTAATTTGAAAATCCAAGCCACTGGCATATCTGCACTCAGTGGAATAGGTATGGGAACCTTGTGGTTGATTCTGTGTTATGCATGTACTTAACTTTATGCCTGACAAGTGGTGCCTTTGCCTTCAGCTCAAAAGGGAACTCAGAGGAGCCCCTGGCAGCAGGTGGAACAAAGCTGAGGAACATTCTCTGTCAGGTCATAGTAGGTCCCAGCCTGCAATGAGACCATGCTGGTCCTCCTGGTCCTCAGGCACATTTCACAGTAGGGTAGGGCCTTTCCAAATGCAGTTCACCATCAAAAGCTGCCCCTGGGGGAAAACAAATCAAGCTTTTATGTATTTTTCAGATAGTTAGAAACAGTTCAGGCTTGTTAAACATCGAAAAGAATTTCTGCAGACTTCATCAAATATGAAATACATTACATGATTATGAAAACTTACCTGATTTCTAGAGCTTATTTCATTTTCCCTACTGTTTTCTCTACAGAAAAAGGCAGCAAAGAGCTGCAAGCTACCATCCCTTTTGTATATTCTCAGTGAAACATTCACTAAGCTCAGGCAGAAAACCACTGACATTAAGGGAGCTGCAGGGGTGTCAATGAGGGCACAATTATAAGTCATTGTGCTACACAGTCATCTCAGGGGGACTAATTTGGCCTGCAGGTCTTTATTGCTGCTGATGGTAGGCAAAATGAGAGGAAGCTAAGGCTGACAGTAAAAGCCCACAGTGACTTTGCAGGAATTGTAGATACAAAAGCCATCTTTTTGTTTGCAAGCTACGCCTGTTTGATGAAAAGACAATAAACACAGAACTATTTATACAAAGTAACTTTTTTTTTTTGTCAGAACAGAGGTGAATTTAACTATACCTCACACAAAACGCCTTGCAAAATCTCCCAGCTTTCTGCTCCTGTAGGGAATCTTTCTGAAGCCACGCTGTAACTTTGATCTTTCTTGTAATAGCCATGAATTAGAATCAGTTATAACTAAGAGCTTTAGAGACCCCACTGCTCCTGCAGAGGATGTGATTTTAAATGGTTTCTAGAGAAAAGATAACTGATATTTATGATTCAGTAGTTTGATTACAGCATCATCCAAAACCTTAACACAGAGGTACACAATGAGACACTGGGTGGGGTAGGAAGCATGTAGAGGAAGGTACTGCTAGAGAAGGTTGCAGCAGGACATGGGAGAAAACATAGAAACAGGCTGATGTTCCTCTCCACACAAGTGGTACCTGTTCATACATATATATGATATATATGTATATCATTAATGTATAAATGCTGATTGTTTATCTTGGGGTTTATGGTATACAGACTTTAAAAGCTCAGATCCTATAGTGCTGAAGCCCAGCATGCTCCCACACTCAGCTGTGTGCAAACCTGAACTTAGACTCAGCATAGATCTCCTACCTATCTCTCTTGCTCTGCTCTGGACTTCCCTGGGAACAACATTGAAGTATTTGCTTTGCCTCACATCAGCTGATATGGTACTTGGAAATGGGCAGGAGAAAGACAGAAGGTCACAGGAGGAGTCTATTTGGCATGTAAGTGTGCCCTTGGGTATGTTATGAAGTACAACCTGTGGCTGTTCCTAGGCATTTCAGAGGAGTGGTTAGAGAGTCAGAATATAAGTTATTTCAGCTGAAAAGTCATAAGGTTTGGAAGATGACCTTGGGCCGGCTATACCCTGGTTCAGAAAGATATCCCTTTAAAAAGTGGAGAACCTGGAAACTATAACTTGGTAGACTTCCTCTCTAACCCCATCTTCTTTGCCATAATAAGGAATGGGGCAAAGAATCCCACAGGCAAGCACAATTCAGAGCCTTCAACAAGAGAAAGAGAGGTTCTCATTAGTTTCAAGAGAATCAAGTGCTTTAATACGGTTGGAGATTACTAAGATTTCTCCTTATTGTTCTAATCTTATGGACAAATCTATGCACAAATCTCCAATTCAAGCGCAATTAACAATGCCATGTAAATATGACCTCTATGCGCTAACATAACTCAGCGAGGGAGGGACAAGTCCTAAGGAAGAAGGATGTGATACTGCTTTTTCAATAGTTAAAATTGCTGTTTCTTTTGCTTTCCATGTTAAAATTATGAAGATTACTTTTTTTTATTGATACTCATTTTTTGTATCTGAAAACAGGAAAAAATTTATGTCATGCTCTCCATGTAAAAATGCAGAGGAGTTCTTTGGAATAATGACAAAATAGTCTTTCTGTTTCTTGAGTGTTTTCCTATGGCAATACTGGGACACATTGGATTGCACCTGGACCTATAAAAATAGGTTATGAATTAAGATAATCCATTAAAACAGGGACAGCAGGAGGGAGAGGATGAAAGAGAGAAAATCCTGTTCATTCAAATTTGAAAGTTACTTCTTTCTTTTTACAGGATGACACACCAGAATGAAGATCAATCACAGCCCTCTTTACGGGTAGTTTTCCACCTTAATGAAGTGGGTTCATCATGACTTGTTATGACAATACTTCATTTTTACCCACTGTTCCATTCCTTTTTTGACTCTTTTGATTAAAAGGATTGTTCTGCAGTGTCCCACGTGATAACTGTATTAGTTAGGGTAAGTAGCTGATCTATTACCACAGCATAATACAGTTTGAAGGCAGTTTAATAGGGGCTGGCAGATTTCAATATTATTAGAGGGTCATAGAGTGTCTGACATTTCAATTTGTTACCAGACCACTCATATCACTAGGGCAATCATTAAACATAGACTCTAATAAGGTTTCTGCTTTGTAAGGTCATTCATTATTGACAAGGAGAAAAGAAATAAATACCTTCCCAGGGGCAGCCTCAGTATGTAATACAGAAAAAATCATCTGAGTCTGGAACCATATTTTCCAGATTTGCTGGCAAATCAAGCATTACCTTTTCCAACTAAACCAAATGAAGGACTAAAGATGAAAACATGAACACTTAAATTCTCTCTTTACATGCTGTCAGAACACTTGTCATAATCACATATATATATATATATATATATATATATGTGTATGATAATTAGGTCATGTTGTCTTATTTTACCACTGTGATGGGAGCTAATAATGCACTTGTGTTGTCTACAGCTTTATGAGGTCTGCACGCCTGGGACAAACTTTGCATATTATAATTAATCATCATGTATCAGATAGCTCCAATAGCTATTTAACAGATGAGCCATCTTCACCTTTCAACTAGGTAGGCCTGTGATTTAGCTTAAAAACAGAAGGAATGCATTCTTCATAAAGGCTTATTAATATTTTCCTCCTCAGATTAATGTTTAGTTTATTTGGGTTATGCTTTAAAGTTACTTTTTAATTTCAGGTTTTTCCTGAATGACCTTAAGTTCACATTCATTTCCCACACCTTTTAAAAACTAACTGTGTTGTATTTTAAACACAAATTGAGAAGAAGAGAAAAAATAGTTCGGAAGAAGGTGAAAGATATCATTAAAACCACAACTGAAAGGATTTGGACAGAGCTATTTAATTCTGAAGATTTTGTTTGGAGAAAAATTAATGTGTGTGATTTTTTTTTCTCAGTTTCTTGGGAAGGAGTATAAATTACACAGCAAATAGTGTTGTTAGGATGCACTAGAGCATTTGTGAAGAAAGAGCAGTGTTGCACCAATGGATACAAGCCAGAAAGGGACTAATCCTGCAACTGCCTACTGTCTTAAGTGATCCCATGGGTCTGATCAGGATCCATTCAGAACAACAGAACTTTTAACCTGATTTTTGAATCAGATAGACTGGGCCCAAAAGAGCAGTTCAAGAGAGAATCAAGCTCAAGAAAAAAATGAGCTATTTTCATTTACTGATAAAACAGATGAACTGCAGCATCCATGACAATAGTGAATTAGTTTATAAAATTTCTTCCAGATTTAATAAGGCATTATTAATAACCCAGGTAAAAAAGTCTCCCACAATTCAATAAGGCGATCCTTTCTTTTAAATTCATGACAAGAGCCTTAATTGGATCAGGAGAGCAACCAGCAGACAAATTAACTGACAATATAATTTAATTCAGCCAGTGTAGTGAGAAGGAATTTTACCTGCCATTTGTTTATTCATTCCTGGGAACCAGCTTAGTCAACTCCAACATGACAGCTTCTCTCTGGCTCATCTTTGGAAGTCCCCCAAAAATAACCACTTAAATCTTAACAGTGCAGTACCTTGGCTCAGTGGAGCAAGTTGTTCTGATCACATTTCCCAGCTCCCTGACCAGAGGAAGTAATGTCCATTAAGTCAAGCAAGAGATGCTGAACTAAAAAACTGTTCTGCCTACAAGCTGTCACAAAATACTGCAAGAGAAGCAGAAAGGGGTGACTATAGCCAAGATGGCTTGAACATATACAGAAAAACTCTATGAAAGCGCAAATGAGTAAGAGAGACTTCCTGGAATGAATGGAGTAAAGTGATTCAGTTATACAGAGGGAACCGAAAAGAATTATCAGCAACATCTGAGATTGTCCAACTTAAAAGGTGATAATCCTAACAGCATTCAGATATGTTGAGGCACTTGCTTAAAATGTGACAATGCTGTTAAATATACCACTGTCTTCTGCTGCTGTGCCTCCCCAAATGAGCTTCGGAGCGTCCCGGCTGGCTGTGGCACAGCCGACAGCGGGGGACACTCTCCCGAGCTTCAGGGAAGTCAGGAGGGCGGCGAAGGCTCTCGCCTTGGCAGGTGAGGCAATGGTACAACAGCAGCAGAAGGAGGAGTGGACTTTGGACAGAGGTAGAAATCTGGATTTATTGCATAGGTGGAACACACATATCCACGCCTAGGGGAACCCTCAACCAAAGACCTTGAGCTGGGNATGGGCTGCCGAGTGACGGACAGGACACCAGGGAGGGGTTGAGGGAATGACTCAGCAATTATTAATGAGTCAAGGGGTGGAGGCAAGGGATTGACTGGAAGGAGGAGGGAGGAAGCAACATGGGCTGAACCATTTTAGTAGGGGAGAACTGGGATAAACCAAGGTACAGAACTATTACAGTGAAAACATATAAAAACACAACACAACAGTCTTCTAGAGCCAGTCTATCACAAACATCTTACATTAAGGTCATATTTCTACAGACCATTGTACATTCTATCAGAGACTCCTGTAAGATCAGAAAATGAAGTTTTATGCTATTGATCATAATGTAAATAAGGTATTTAATTGGAACCATGACTCATATGTTTGTTTATTCATTTTTTTCTTCGAAATAATTTACCATGTATTTAACAACTAGGAAACCATAGTTATATTTTTGTCCGGTGGGAAAAAAGTTGCAGCCCAGAATAGCCTTACCCTTCCTTGCTGCAAGACTGTACTGCTGGCTTACATTCAAACTGGTGCCCACCAGACCCTCAGGTGCTTTTTGGCCAACCTACTTTCCAGCCAGTCTGCTCACAGCCAGTCTGTATTGGCAGCTGGGGTTATTCCTCACCACGTGCAGGACTTTGCATTTCTCTTTTCTGTACTTCAGAACATTCCTATTGTCACATTTCTCTGTGACATAGCCTGTCCATGGCCCTCTGAATGTCAGCACAGACATCTGGTCTATCTACCACTGCTCTGTATCACCTGCTAATATATTGAAGGGGCACTCTGCTCCATCATCCTGATCATTAATGAAGCTGTTAAAGAGTACTGATCCCAACAGCCAGCCCTAGGGCCTCAGAGCTAGTGACTGGCCTCCAGCTGGACATGTACACCTGAACACAGTTATTTGAGCATGGCAGTTCAGCCAGCTTTCAACCCAGCTCGCTGTCCATTTATTCTGTTTCTCTATGAAGATGTTATGGCAGACAGCGCAGAAAGCTTTGCTAAAGTCAAGATAAACAACCAAGCAAGTCATCTCATAACAGAAATCTATCAGGTTAATCAGGCGTGATTTCTCCTTCATAAATTCATGCTGATTATTCACAATCAGCTTCTAGTCCTCCATGCATTTGAAAACAGTTTCTGTTTTCAGAATCACTTTAGTACAAGAAACTCTAAAAAGATAAAAGATACATACCCACTTGAAAATTACTTGGAAAATGGGAAAATATATTTACAAAAACAGAGAAATGCAAAGACAGTATTGTTAGTCATTTTGTTGTCCCTTTAGTGGCTGAGAGACTTATGAAAAGTTTGAGGGCAAAGCCCAAAAAGTGATTTTGGGATGCTACCTGACTGGACTCAGTCTGAAGGTAGCTGTTGCAGGCACAGGAGACATAAAATTTTCTTTCTACACAGAATGATAGCACAAGTGTAGTCAAATGAGTTCCCACTTCTCATTGTGGCACAGAAGAAAAGGACAGATGAGACAAAGGCAGGGAGGAGGAGTCAATTTAAATTCAAAATCACCAGTATTCCATTGATTTTTCTAGAGGCAGGATCAGGCCCATGAGGTTTAATTGTCTTGTGTTCCTTTACAGAAATGTATGAAACGTGCAATTGTTTTTGCAGTTAGATGATCTTGCTTTTCCCATTTGGTTAGCCAAGAAATGATAATACAGAGCATTATCTCTGAAGTGTGAATCCAGTTTCTGTGAACACAGACAACCTAACAGTAGCAGCCCCCCTCACTGGTGAGAAAACAGTAATCCAAAGGCACCATGAAAGGGGTAGCTGTCAGATCTCAGCAGCAAAAATTAGCACAGTTTGTGTATTTTAGAAAAAGGAAAGAGTTCTGCAGAAAAAATACTATAAATTGATGTGCCTAATTTAATTTACACAAATCAGAAGGAGAAAGAACAAGTAGTTAACATCTTGGCATTACCTGTCATCTGCAGCACAATTACTGTTACAAAACATAACGAGTATTGGAGACTGTAAAAGTTTTACATTTGCAGCTATTAATTAACCATCAAAAGCAACCTCCTTCAGAGTAGCTAGCTTCAGTTGAAAATAGCAACTCCTCATGCTTGCTTGAGTTGAATTTATTTGTTTAGATGTTCCAGAAAGAGAATAGGTATTTTTATTCATATGGTTATAAAACACTTCCATAGTAGCAGCAGTTCTAAATTCCTAGAATCCAAACAATAGCCAAACTAATTAACATCAATACCACTGGAATATCATAACTGTTCGTTTTATGCTCCATCCTGCATAATCTTCTGTAACCTAACCCATTGCACTCACTTCTCTTGGCCTTTCTCTCCCTCTACCTTTGCCTCCATTACACCCCAGAACCTCTCTCAATAGCAGGGTTGTTGCTGCCTACGTTTCTGCTCCATTGCTGGGGAAAGGAAGGGACTGGAAGTGGATTATGTCTGGTTTCCTGGGGTTATTTCCTCCACCCAAGATAACTCTATTTCCTTTGCAATAACATGAGGGAGAGGAGCACTACCTCCCAGATATGATCCATGTGATGTAGGGGTCTAAGAAAAATGGATGAGAAAAATCAGTGTTGGGACAAATGTTCTGAGTGTTCTAGCACAACATCCTCCACTGTAAGATGAGTTCTCTCATAGTAGTGTGTTTGTAAAGGGATAGAACTGCCCATAGTAGACTAAAATGTCTTAACAGAGTCAAGATGCTTGAAGGCTTCATGATCCTTCTTGATGTCTGTTTGTGTCTTAAATTCTGCCAGAATAATCTGCTTGGGTTTTATCCGTTTAAGTATAAACATCTCTAGGAGTACTCTAATCTGCTTATAATAATCATAGAAAAAAATATTCTATGGTGCATACTTCACAAGAGAATGAGGCTAAAGCAGTCTGTAAGATAAATAACATAGCCATAGCAGTTCAACTGGTTAATCTTTTCTGATGTAAACAGACAATCATCAGAGACATTCTCATGTGAAACCCCAGCAGACACTTCAAACAGAGAAATGGCCCAACCTGATCTAAAGGATATCCAGCCTGGGAGAGGAATCTAGATGTGTGCAGGTAATGTCTAGGATGTCTGCACAGGCTCAGTGCCTGAATTTGGCAGTCTGGGCACTTAACGAATGCAAGTCAGTTTTCTCTACTCCACTGCCAAAATAGATCAAACTAAATTGAATTAGAGCTGTTTTAATGTTGAATGAGAATGTCTATAATGAGCATCAATGCAGTTTAACAAACCCGTTTTAACCAATACTATTATTTCATGCAAAAGTACTTTTCTAGCTCTTTCCACACAGAGGAGTTCTCAGGGAATGGTACATCAGGAAAACACACTTTAGACACTATCGGTGCCTAAAGGGTGCTTATGTGCAAAACTCTTCCAGATGAGTGGTACATGTCAAGGTCTGCAGCCCCACTGTTACACTTCTATAACACATATTTCATTGGATCTGAAAAGCAGTCCTTTGGTATTTGAGAGGAACAAATTTGTGTAGGAGATTACTATGCAATATAAACCTTCCGTCACATTCACTGCAGTGCCACAACTAGCTGTGGTTGCTGTAACTGGGGTGAAAAACAGTAACAACTACTCTTCAGGGTTTACTTAGTCTCCTTCCCTCCACCCAACCCACACAAAGGCAGCTTCTTGCTGTACAAAGTCTGTCAGATCTGAGAGAATGTGCAATTTGTTGCTGTAGCAGTACAGTAGCTGTTGATGACATGAAGCTGGCTTATGAACCATGCCTCTCATCCCCTTTCAAAGATCTACCTTATGTCTGACTTTCTGGTTCTTGGCCAAAAATGTGAACAGGAAGAATTCAGAAGTGTGGAAAACTTGGAAGGATCATGTATTGAGCATTAACATTAAAAAAAAAAGAAATCCCAACCAAAAAAAAACCCAAACCAGGACCCAAATACACTCTCACACACAAATGTACTATAGATCGAAATCAGTAGACATTTTTTATTCACAAGTGAGAGAGTCATTTTGGAGATAAAAATACCAAAATAACATAGGAGTCCATTTAATTTTTCTCCCCAAACATTGACACTTCTTGATTCTCCACATTAGCTCAGAAGTTAAATACCTCAAAGAAATGTGATTAAATAGAGACTCTTACGAAGAATCTCTTCGGAGATCAAGTGGAGGTCAAGTGGGAGATCTGAATTCTCTTGGAGATGTAAGGGAAGAAATATGTTGAATGGTATGCAGAAACCACTCTGGCAATGGAAAAGACCTTTCAATGAACTACAGCTATTCCGTAGTCCATATGACATTCACCTGTGCAGCCCATCCACTGGGAGCTCTAATGCACACACATCTATTTATCAGTCTTCTGCTGGTAAAAATGGATGTGTTTTTTCACTCATTTTATCACCAACCACCTTCCCATAACTAACTCTTTACTTATGAGCATGTTAACTAGGGCTGATCAGAGTCGTGAGCAGGAAATGTAATTTTGTTCTCCAATTGCCCTATTCATTATCCTACTCAGCATTTACATTCTGCACATTAGGATGCTGCATATAATGTGATCATTTACTATATGGCTGTGACTGCCAAATACAATGAACAAAATAGAGTCTTCTGAGAGAGTTATTCTACATACAGGAAAAACACAGCTTGTTTTAATGGGATCTCAAAGTGATCAAGTGCAGAACAATGTTTCTATAATACACAGTCTTTGTTATCAGCCTTCTTTTATATATAGAATAAAGTTGGTTAACATGTACATAAGTCAAATGATTTATGAAGCAATATATCACTTCTCAGAGGTCAGGATGTAGCATGTACCAAATTGCTCTCTTTTTTAATAGATCCAGGGATAGGCGAAAAGAAGAGGACGTTTTTCCTCTCCTATTCAGATTATGTTAGATATAAAAATATTATCAGGCTCTAGGGACTGGGGACACACAAAACTATTGTGCTCCCCTCCCACTCCCCACAAAAGGCTGCTTTGATCCAGGCCAGGCAGAGGAGTGGAGAAAACATTTATCAAGTCCTGCAAAATTTCAGAGGAGCTCTGGGTTACCAAGATTTTTTCTGCCATTCCTTCTCTTACTTCTCTCTTCCTCCCTCCCTGCCTTCCTTTTTGCAAGGGTTGGTGTCAAGGTCTAGAAACTTTAAAACTTAAGACTGATTGATGCGATATATTTTTCGTTTTTTTTTTTTTTTTTTCTGAAGAGATCCTTTCATGTAGAAGAGAAATGGAATCATGGAGATAAAATTCAGGTTAGAAAAAATATTTTCAAATGAGTCTGTATATTTCCTTGAACGGTTACATTTTTTTCTGCAGTGATCACCTGCATAGCTGAAATTATACAGAGGAATGAATTATTTTCATGGGGAAAAAATGCACAATTAAGCTGCTTTTTGTGTAAGGGGTTTTCCTACTAAAAAGTAGATATTAAATGACCAGTTTCATATAAATGGTACAAGACATATGAGAAATGTAGATTTCACAGCCTAGTCAGAAGCACTCAATTCTGTACACCATGTACACCTGAATTATTCATCCATTACCTGGCTTTTCATCTGAGTTTTTTTTTTGCTTGGAAACAGTCCTTGTATAGATCTCCTGCACAGTTCTTTTACATGAAGAAGAGGTTAAATCTAGTGTCTGCAGCTCATAAGCAAACAGAGCCTGCTTTGACACTGGCACTGCTCTACTCCAGTAAAAGCTATGCTTCTAACTCGAGTACAAATTCATGCAGGAAACTTTGAAATGTGAACATTTTAATTAAAAATTGCTGGGCATTTTTTGGGAAAGAGTACTCTCAGGGACTAATGTGCTAACTTCTGACTGAATTTTTTAAATTTGTGTGGCTGTATATGGACCTATAGTCTATGGTAAAGCATATAGTGTTGTATTGCCTATATAATCCCTGCACTGATGATATTACAATTTTGAAACTCTTCAGAATATCATGGGTATGAAACGTGTCTTTTGGTAAACATAACTTGAAAATCTTATGTTGTTGCAGAACACCAAGTGCAAATCAGGTCACAGGTTAGTCACTGTTCCATACAAAATTGCTGGTAATGCACCAATACAGAGTTTCTGTGCATTACTTTCAGGGGAAATAATAATAAAGAATAACATTTCCATGTGTATCTTCTTTCAATAAGGAGAAAAGACTTCTTTCCCTTTTCCCAGGGGAAAGGGAGACTTGTTTCTGTGGAGATGTATAATGGAATATTCTATAAAAATGTGCTGTGATGGGTCAGTAACCAAGGTCTTGCCTATGCAGAGTATGGTTTTTTTCATACAGACCGAGATAAGGTCCCAGTGTGATGTTGTGCTACTAGAACAAAGTCTCCTGTCACATGTTTGGACACATAGACAGTCTTACTCTGCCACACTCAGAGGAGAGCTGAGTCTTGGACAAGGGAAACTGTAGTGTGTGCAATACTGCTACCAGGTACTGGGAGAGGTGAATGAAAAATGTCCCACCTCTCAGGCCATCAAAAGCAGGTCCTGCCTTTGTCATTTCTTCTCTGCATTGGCTGGCAAATCTGTTTTTGTTATTTTGATATCAAGCAGGGCTAATCTCATCTAGCTATACATAAACATTTAGGTATGTTGATATTGATTATAGAGATATATATAGGCATAGACATAGATAATAGATATCTGAGTACATATATAAATAAGAATAGACAAATACACATATAGATATAGATGCAGAAGCAGATGCAGGCATAAGCACAGCTCTGCTTTGTTTACCCTCTGTCCCCTTCCCCATCACCCTGACACAACACCAGCATTAACAACTAGATTAGCACCTCAAGCACCCAACAGGTGGGTCCAATTCTGGGAGCAATAAAGGGAAAAATAAAGCAGAGGGTGATTAATCACCATAGCTAAGTTGGGCATAGGTCTGTTTGGGGGCTTGGAGGAGCAGAAAACTGTGGATCAGAGAATCAGGAAAATACTGCAGCCGCTGTTCTTTCAGTTCAACTCTCCCATGTTTTCTTTCCAAGTTTTCAGCTTCCCTTTTCTCTTTTGCTCTGTGCTGGTGTGATTTCATGTTCTGCAGTGAAAGAGCAGGCTGCAGATGTGCCTTGAGAGAAGCAGCACAGACTTCTTTTTTGAAATGACAAAGACACAGTGAGGATCTCTGAAGCATAGGGAACAAATGCCACTCCTGGTTTTTTTAGTGAGTAAACACATAAGTTTGACTGCAGCTTTTTCTGTTATCAACCTTGTGATCTTTTTGCAACGACTTTATCTCTCCTTTTCTCTCCTATACCTTCTGCTTATTGGAAAAGATCTATTGGCAGATTAAACTTGCATTATGAATATATTTGAAAAATTAAATTATTGTTGTATCAAAGGTTAGGAGTTCTCCTTTAAATATTGCTTGAATTTGTGTGTGGTTAGAAATAGATAAAGAGATAGCAGGACTCTTTAACATTGCATGCAAGTAGCACCTTAGCCCAATCTAATTGCTTTCCTTTATCTTGCTCACTCCATTTGCTCTCCAAACACACACACAGAACATGGAACAGATTGCAAAGTCTGCTTTTGGGGAGAAAACGGTCTAGCTAGAGGCTCCCAGGCCTTGCAAGGGATTTAGGGACTTAGGCTCAGGGCCGTGCCTAACCACATAAGCAGCTCAGTCCATTGCATCTAGTGACAGGAGCATCACAGGGGCTCTCCAGAGTGCAACATGTGGGATCCCTTCAGGCCTATTTGTTCACAGCTGTTCCCACAGTCTCAGTCTGCCACTAGCTCACTGCTTGGGACAGCTTGCCAGTGTCATTCTCCTGCCTCCCTCGGCACAGGCAGGCAGCTTGGGGCTAGTACAACTAACTCAGTATCAGCTTTAACCACTGCCCTTCAAATACTGGGGTTTAGGAGTTTTTCTCTTATGTGGAATTAAATTTAAAGTCCCAAATTGCATCTTGGTGACTTCACATAAAACTGAGGAACACGCACCAGTAAAGCTTTTCTCAACTAGGGGAAGAGTTTGGCTCCAGCACCAAGCAGCAGTGTGGCATTAAACGAGGCAAATGGCCAAGCCCCTTCCCCAAGCTCACAGGATTTGTCCATCTCCTCTCCTTAAAACAGAGCACTTCAGGTCCTGAACACTCATGGACAATCAGTGCTGGGAGCTCTGAAGAGACCAGTTCGAGCCCTTGCCCTCCAAAACCATAGACAAAGGCTCTGAGATCACTACACACAATCAAGTTCCTTTTGCCTAACCAGGTGCTGTGTGTCCGATGAGAAATGATGCATGACTGGATGCACACTCCTGGGCCACTTCATCTGCAATGTTAAATGCAGGAGCTTAAAATCCCCACAAAATGAAATGAAGTCAAACCTCATAACTTCAAAATTTTCCCGCAAAAAAGAAACATTAGAAATGGATGAGTTGTCACAGAGTGTTTCAGTGGGAATGGAACTGAGCTCTGAGAAAAGACTGTTCATCAACCTGTTTTTGTCCAGTTCTGTCAAAGCAGGCTTTGACAGAAAATGTTCTGTGGGGCTTTTTTTTTTATCCAAAGGCAAATGAAAGAGACAAATCTATGGTGTTCTGACAGTGGTTTCTGTCGGATAACTTCTAATGATTTGTTTGCTCCATGTGGCAAGATCTTAAAAGGCCTGTTGTGTGGAGGCAACTAAATCTAGTGATATTCTTAAACTGTCATTTAAATTTAGTCCATTACAGCAGAATGTTCTGCTGTATGACTGAATTCCAAGAAAAATGTGAAATATGGAATAAGTAATCAGAAAAAATTAAGAGGCAAGAATTTACAAATTTGAAAACTGAAAGGAAGAAAGTTTTTAATGCTCGATCATTTATTTAATTAGGGCTTAAATTTTTCAGGAACTAGAAAAAATGGTATCTGGGCTTATTTTTTACCTTTACCTTTCAAAGAGTAAGAACATGTCATCCTAGAAGAAGGAAACTATTCCTAATACAATATAACTTTCATTCTTCAATATTGGAAATAATAACAAAAAAGCATTTATTTATTTTTTTAAGAGCACAAACCAATGGCAATTCTGTGCTGAACAAAAAAGCATTATAAAATCTCAAAAGAGAAACTTGGCTCCATAATCAAATACCAAAATGATTTGAAAGATCTAATAATCTGCCATATCCCAGCAATAAATAATATATCCTGCAAACACAAACTTAGAAGGAAAAATGCCTTTAATCACAGTAATAGTTCTCCTGCTACCCAGTATATCAAATTACCTTTTCCTTTTCAAAACAATATATCTTCCCAATCCCATTTATTCCTATAGCCTCTGGGCCAGGTTCTGATCTCAGATACACTGTTCAAATTCAGAGTAACTAAACTGAAATCATTCCTTTCAATTGGGACATTTTCTCTGGGTTAAATAAAAATTATTGACCAATGGAGCTGCACAAACAGATTACACAGAGGTCAGTTTCATGTTTCAAGCCATGAACTCTCCTTACTGAACACAACACATAGCATTGGCTTAACTGAGCATTTGCCTAGCCAGACCAATTGCTATACTATTTTAAATGCTGTCCTTCTTTGAGGGTAATACAAGTTTTTTTCCTATTTTGGTTCCAATATTATTTAAATACAAGGAAGTGAGACTGCAAGTAAGAGCCCTGTGAAAGAAGGAACCTTGTGCAAGCTTTCCCATCCTTCCCAGACAAATACATCTCTGAATCATGCAATAGCTTTCAAAATCCCACCAGGTCTGAACGATCCCCATAAGCCCATGACTGCCCTTACTACCACTAACCACACTGTCTTGGCATGGCTGTGTGTCTCCAGCTGGCCTGGGAGACATTGGAGGTCTCCTCCTGCCTGCAGAGCTGAGTGCTGTGCTAAGGTACTGGTTCACCTTCTGCTCCCTTATGGTACTTAGAAGCAAGGTGTGGAAATTCCACAATCTCTCTGGGTGATGTATTCGGTGCTGCCATGTTCTCCTGATGTTTTTCCCAATGTCCAGATCAGACCTCGTGAGCTGTGGTTGGGGCCACTGCCCTGTATTGCATCATTAACCATTTCATGAGGAAATCATCACCATCTTTGAAACTGGCTTTAAGTATTTGCAGTTCAGCTGTTGGGCTGTCCCAGCACCTCACCAGACTTGACCAGCCCAGCAGAGCCTCCCAGGGCAGAGCTAAGAAGGCACTGTGGGGTAGCAGTAGCTGAAAAGATGGAGTAGGCATCACACGGTGTTTAGAGATAGGAAGCTCTGAGGAGTAAAAACTATGCAATGTCCACTAACAAGTACATTAAATATATTAAACCAGTGTGCTTATGGTGTAAAAGAAAATAGCTGATATTTAGTCTAAGAATGCACCTCTTGCTGTTGCCAGGCTTCTTCCTCGGGCACCTTCAAGGAGTTCTCTGCTCCTTGAAACCTTCAGGTTTAAAAATGAAACAAAGAGGGAGGCTGGAATATGAAGAAGAGGGGGAAGGGTGTTTGTTAAATGAATTGAAGGCAGCATCCAAACCTAGTTCTGATTACAAGCGTCAAGCCTTTACTGAAATATCTCAGAAGAGTGGAAGGTTGGACAGATTTATGGGTATGCATACTCCACTGGTTTTTATTTTGCAGGTGTATATATATGAGCAAAGATTAAAAGCCAAAACAAATGTTTAAATCATTGTATATTGGTGGTACAGTGGAATAAATATAGCATAGACCTCAAGATTCTAAGTAATGCTGATTGTAAAAGATAATTTCATCTTTGCATTCACCTCACTGAGACAGAAAAAAATGCCATAAGAATTATGGGAACAATTTTGTAAGTACTACTACCTCCTCTCTGTTCTTAAAGTGTTCATTTTCTATTTTGATGTGGATCCCATTAAAAAGAGAATACATTATAGACTTGGAAGTGGTTTTATTTAATATAACATACCAACAGAAGGTGATCATATTGCATGTGAAAAGTCACAACTTTCTGAAATGGTAATACCA
The DNA here is from genome assembly GCA_013400575.1 of Peucedramus taeniatus. Taxonomy (NCBI): domain Eukaryota; kingdom Metazoa; phylum Chordata; class Aves; order Passeriformes; family Fringillidae; genus Peucedramus; species Peucedramus taeniatus. The sequence goes on along the minus strand of WBNO01014626.1, from coordinate 93,172 downwards.
CTCCCCTAAAAACCATTAACAGTTATAAGAATACTACCTTTTGTTATTGAAGTACCTCCCATCTGACAGGTCCCAAACTGCTACATGTACAGAAATCTTCTGATTATTATTAAAACATTTGGAACAGCTTTAACAAAAACATTGCCATATAAATTTTTTACGGAGAATGTTGGGAAATAATTTTTAAAATTGTGATCATGAAAGGTACAGTTAAGGCAGGCCACTTGTAAAACCAAGGAGAAACTTACATCAGCAGATTTATAAAAAATGGTCCTTTAGTGACCACAAATAGTGGGGATCATATTTTACATCTACTCCAATTGACATAGGTTGGATTCCTGCATATAAAAATATCGGATGTCTAAGGCATCCCTTGTATGAATTATAGACATAAATAAAATCAGCCAATATCATCCTTCTGTAAAGAGAATTAACCCTATAAAATCTGACTTTTTAATTTACTCCTTGCTGAGAAACAAAGATTTAGTGTGCCCATGTGCATTTTGAGTAAGTTGGTCAACAAACAGATATACCAACATGTGCAGGAAGAGCCAGTATGAATTTGGCTGGATTTTGTACAGCTTCATCACACAACAAAAGCACAAAAAAAAAAGATGGTTCTGCAGCTAATCAATATCTAGAGGCAACATCTCTGATTATATTTGCAACTACACTAGGATCTCAACAAATATTCCTGAACTTTACAACAATCCAGAGAAAATGCCAAGTATCGATAACATCCAATTTATGAGTTTTGAATTTACCGTCCAGGCTTGTTTCCTGTAATCTGGCAGACACTGTATATCCTTCACAAATAACAGTTTTATCTGACTAATCTCCACGTGATCAGCAGAAAAAGACCTGGGGGTTCTGGTCGACAGCAGCTGAACGTGAGCCAGCAGAGTGCCCAAGTGGCCAAGAAGGCCAATGACATCCTGGCCTGTACCAAAATGATGTGGCCAGCATCATTTGTATGATACTGTACTCGGCACTGGTGAGGCCACACCTTGAGTTCTGTGTCCAGTTCTAGGCCCCTCACTAAAAGAAGGACATTGAGGGGCTGGAGCACATCCAGAGAAGGGCAATGGAACTGGGGAAGGGTCTAGAAAGCAAGTCATATTAGGACTGGCTGGAGGTGCTGAGGTTGTTTACCCTGGAGAACAGGAAGTTCAGGGGAGACTGCATCACCCTCTACAGCTCCCTGAAAGGAGCTTGCAACAAGGTGGGGGTCAGCCTCTTCTCCCAAAAGGAAATACCCTCAAACTGTGACAGGGAAGGTTCAAGCTGGACATCAGGAAAAAATCTTCACTGAAAGGGTTGTCAAGCATTGGAACTGGCTGCCCAAGGAAATGGTGGAGTGGCCATCCCTGCAAGTATTTAAGAATTGACTGGATGTGGCACTTAGTGCTATGGTTTAATTGACATGGTAGTGTTTGGTCACAGTCTGGACTTGATGATCTTGGAGGTCTTTTCCAACCTTAATAATTCAATGATGATTCTGTGGCTGTCTCAAAGTAGTTCTGACCTGATCGCACACCCGGCCATGCATAACTGAAATACTCAAACCAAAGTCCTTTCTTGTAGACTATGATGCCTATATTTCAAGGTCTGTGAGAATCTTTAGACCTTAGCATTCTTTCTCCATATAACTGAAGTTTAAATAAAAGATCTTTAAAGTTCCTGGAGTTAGTTTAGTCCCTCAGGAGTGTCCAGTAGAGCTATCCATTAAGAACATTCCCTTATTTCCTATAATATCACTAACATATATCTGTAAAACCAGTGGAGTTATATTAAAAAATGCCTGATGTGAAAGGATTGAAAAGCATGTACAAAGGAGATTTGGATTTGGTTCTTCTAATTCTGCTTCAGACTGGGAAGCGTGAAAATGTGATGTGATCAAATTTTAAACATTTAGCAGTATTTTCTAGATCTGATGCATTTCTGACTGCTCAGAAAAAGTACAGGCCCTTGCATCAACACAAGAGGACATCAGTGGAGTCCATGTTTATATAAAATTTTAATTTGGATTCTTTATTATTTAAAAGCGACCTCAGCCAAAGAGAAATGTTTTGCTTTTTTGATCAAGAGTTTCATGCAAGTAGATATGGTAAACAGAATGTTTTCTCCTTAGGAGTATAATGTCTTCTAGTGCTGATTATAGAACATAAAAGACATATTCTACCTACATTTCTTAGGATTATAAACCACTAAATTGTAAGCTTCACTTGCCTTACAAATTTTGATAACTACATAAATAGAGTTAGGAGCTTATCTGCCTCACCAGGAGATTGTTAAAAACAGAAGCTGCACCAACATGAAAAAAAATTTTAAAAGATGCCAAGACATCTGTTTTTACAGCCAAACCTGGTTTTATTTCTTATGTTTGATGTAAGGCAGTAATTGTGGTTTTCTCTTGTTTTGCAAGATTACACAAACCTTTTTAAAACAATGGAAGAAATTCTACCCATTATGGTATGCTTGTTTGGGTTTCATGCATAATTAAAGCTGGACAAAGGCAGACTCTGATCAGACACTAACAAGCAGAATCGAAAAAGTCCAGCAGCAACCTGGTGCTGATAAACAGGAATTCTGAAGGGCTGATAAGTAGAGAGCCATTGTTATCCAGGAGAGGATTTACTAGCCTCTGTTTGGTTTGTTTGCTGGCTTCAGGGCAGGATCATCTTCTGTAAAAAAATATTGAGCTTTAATTGCTCTTCAGTATGTCCAGGTTCAATGAGCCTTGAAGACAGTCAGATTTCCATCAGTTTCAGTGGGACTGAGATCACACTTGAGATGTAAGAAATACCATACATCTTTTCTCTTTCCATCCCTGCCCTTGTGCAACCTTCAAGTGAGTTTGAAATGTGTTCCAAATTTATCCTTGCATTGCTTTTTCACCCCTGCCCTTAAAAAAAGCAATAAATTTGAATTTTACCCCTTCTGTGCAAAACCACAATATGGTACGCAGTAGCCTCTGAAGCTGTCAAGAAGCATGGGTAAAATGGCTACTCTCAGTCTGGCTACATGAAACCAAAGCAGGATTTAGAAGCTCCAACAGAAATAACTCATGCTGGCTCTGTATGCTGAAGTGTGAGGAAGTTAGTGAGACAGGTGACATTTTCCCCAGGCTGCACAGAAGCAGCAGCTATTCTGGAAGCATTACAGTATCTCACACAGATGATGTGCATCTCCTGACAGCATACAGAGCAGTTAGATCAGCATTGCTAAGGATGCCATCCCACCCCTAGACGATGTCCTTTTCCTTAGTGAACAACAGTACTGTTAAATTAAGAACCTGCACATCCCACATACATATTTCTAGTACCCAGAGTGCTCCTGCAGCCTGCCCAACTGGCCTCAGCCTAAGACAGACATCACCTTCTGGCACCTGGAACAGGGAGGAGAGTAGAACTAGGCACATTAAGTAATAGTAAGGTTTTTGCTGATGTTGGTGCTCATAAGACTCTCACAGTGCTGGATGGATGTGGAACTGGATGTGGAAGAATTGAAACCATGACGGACAAATTGCCTTATAAGAAATTTGCACCTAATAGGTGTTGATGGACCAATTTGTACATCTAAACTGAGTGCAGAAATACTATGCTTTTGAGGCAAAACTATGCCCTTTCTAAATATCTCCTGCTTGACTTAACTTGATCTCCTTTTATGACATGGTGATCCACCTAGTGAATGAGGGAAAAGCTGTGGATGTTGTCTACCTGAACTTCAATAAAGTTGAACATGAGCCAGCAGAGTGCCCAGGTGACCAAGGGCCAATGGCATCCAGGACTACGAGGACTGTCTGAGGGAACTCAGGTTGTTTAGTTTGGAGAAAAGGAAGCTCAGGGGAGACCTTATTTCTCTCTACAACCACCTGTCATAAACGAGTTTTTAGGTCGCTCAAAGAATCACCAGCAAAAGTATTGGCAAAAGCAGGCTTAATATAAAAGTGAAAGTGTGACAAGGTTTGTTGGCAAGGTTCACTCTTCTAATTACTAGATGGTCAAAGCTACAGCAAAAAATTGGACTAAAATCTAAAATCAATCAATCTACAACTAAAATCAATCAAAAATTATATACATGGAGGCTGGGGATGGAAAAGGATAAGGATGTGAAAAGAGTAAGGATAAAAAGGAATAAGGGACATCCTCCTGTTGAGTCACAAGATCCAGAATGAACCTTCTTGCCAAACTTATCTTTGTACTTGACAGGGTTTGACAACACTTAACATTTAATCAACAGCCTAATTTAAATTTAACTGAAGTTTCTATAGAATTTACTATAAGCACAACAGTAACACAGTTACAGGTGCCTGTGGCACCCCAGGGAGTCTCAAGAAGATGTCTGTGATCACACGATTGAATTGACTCATGTTTTAGAGAATCCCTAGGAAAAAAAAAAATACAGAAGCAGCATTTCACAAGGGCTTTTATTCAGTGCTAGTCTCAGGTACATACCAGAAAAGGACTTTGTGCAACTACCATTGTTTCTGTAGGGGCAGCAGTGGTCAGATCACAAACCCAGCTCATTTACAAAAAGTGACTTAATGAAATCCCTTGGGATATCACCTCACAATTGGATGGAGTGGGGAAAGCCTGAAAACCAGACATCTGCCAGACCCAGGAGGCCTCAAGATCTTGACCTTACCAAAGGTGCTATCTGTCATCCAGACAAACATCTGAAAGAAAGGAAGCAAAGACCTCTGAACTTTAGCTCCTCTGAATGGAGTTAGGACAAGGCTTGCATACCATAGGTTCCTTTGGAAGGGTGGGGGGTTGCCAAGGCAAAGGTTGAAGTTAGTTATCTTTTAAGTGATTTTTATTCAAGTGTCTTTGTTTGGGGGATCTGGCTCTCTGGAAGATTAATAAAAGCCTGAATGATCACTCTTGCCATCTGTGATTACAAAATTTCTTCACAGTTTTAAATCAACCTGGGGTAACAAGGGCTTGGAATTTTTATAGAAAAATGAAAAATAAAATTAATTTTTAAACTTCCTGCAAAGATGGAGATAAATCTAAAAGAACTATGACAATTCATAAACTACAGGACGTAACTAATTCAGTAAATATTGCTAAGTATTAACATTTGAAACAACAGGATATAACATATAGGGATACCTCTCCTTGTCATCATAGGGTGTGTGAGAACTTACAATGCAAGCCCAATTTATGCACTAGACTTCCCTGTGTTAGATTTATCCAGAAAAAAGTATTTTAAAATTGTTTTCTGTTTCTCTTTGTAGTCATTGAATGTTAAAGGCTGCATGAAAATCAAAACTTAGAATTAAAATATTACACCAAAATAAATTTCAAAGATTTTAGTCTGTGTTCTGAAATATTTTTTCTTTTTCTTGATCATTAAAAATACTTTAAAAATACTACTGGGAGCTTATTTCACACAGCTCACAGTTCTGAAAACTTCATTCTGGTTTGTTAAAATACAAATTCCCAGTCTATGGAGTGAAATCTTATAATCTTAGAAGCTTTTCTTCAGCTTGAGGACTCATGTGAGTAAAGCAAGAAGGATTTGGCAATACTTTTATTTTCAAGTAAGCCTACTTGCAGGAAATTTGTTTCTAATCTAGCTTTATTTCTGAATTGTCAACTATCCAATACAGATTTCTTAAGTAGCATTTGTTCTTTGTTATTGTATATGTTTATTATATTAATGCCTAAAGACCTTTACAAGGTTTGCAATTCTATTGTAGTAGATGGTGAATAAATAGGAAAATAAAAAGATAATGTGTGCCCCAGAGGTCTTACAGTTGATAAATATTTGCTTAGTTGTTTAAATAAATAATATTCTGCAGATGGCTTGTTTGAAGCTATTTATTTGAGCTGTCCACTGAAAGGGTTACCCTGTGTCCTGCCTCACAGCCCACTTATTTTGTTCCCTAACTGGATGACAAACCTTTTAAGCAATAGAAAGATGAATGGTGAACAGTAAATAGTACATTTCCTAGAGGAATTTTTGGGCAAATGACCACCTGTGCTAAAAGCAGTGAAACACTGAGGACTCATAAATATTCACAAAAACATTTGACAGTTCTCCAAATGTTTGCAAATTAGCAACATGACTCTACAAATAAAGATGACACCATACATTTCTGGAAAAAAATTAGAATATATAGATGCACTGTTCAATTTTACATGTGTCCAGGTGCTTTCTGCTAACAAACCTTCTCCCTTTTGAATGATTTTTTCATCTCACTTTTTAAAATAAATACTACCACATATGCCACTGTCAGACACATTCCTGAAAACAGCAGCAGCACTCTTGGCTCGAGACAGAGTTTTCCAGTGCCACCATACATTTCAAAGAGAGTACCAAGCACAAGAAATACAGCCAGGGCAGCATCTTTATAGAGATCTCCAACAGAGATGGTCTGGAATGGAAATTCTTCTCAGGAGGGCAATAATTCCAAGGAATGTTGTTGTAAACCTGCTGACATCCATTCCTACTAAGGGGAAACATGCATTAAAATTCTTTCCCCTTCTGGAAACATCTGTACACAGACACCCATTTTTTCTCAACATGTCCAGAAAACAGCAGTAGCCAACACAGACCCTTGTGTATCCAAGCAATTAAACCCACTGCAATTATAAATAGGCCATTTAAGATAATAGCATTTTTGAGAGATGAAGAAAGGCCACAGGTGGTAAATCATACACTGAAAAGATTTGCTAAACACACCAGAAGACCAAAAATATGTAATTGCATACTTTGTTGATTGAACAATGGGGATATAAGCACATCTTCTTCAAAAGAACTCAACAAAAAAGGCAAAGAGTAATCTGAGATGGTAGTATAACACAAACCCATCTCTGCATAGAGTGATTCAGCCAAAGTTATAAACAGTACAAGTAAAAGAGGAAATAACTTGTGTGATTACAACAATATATTACTAATAATAACAAAGCAGAAATTTTTCAGGGAAAAGAAACTTATAAAATGTTCTGAAAACAGAAGAGAAGAAGTTGAAACACAGAATGTTAGCCCTTCTTAAATTTACTTCCAACTCAGAAGCAGAAAGACTGCACACTATTTACATGACATCACAAAAGTGCACGGCTTCTTTTCTGTGATGTATAAGCAATTTTTGACTTTCATGAACTCACAGTCTAAGCATCAGATTTCTCAAATGATACCGTCAGTCACAAAGTTTAGTGTCCTGAGTACTCCTTTTCTGAAACTAATTTTTAACTCACCTACTGCTCCTGTTCTGTTAGTGTTCATGGGAAAAGATGACACAAAGAGCATTTTCAGACTGATTCTTTGATTTCACAATGGACACCACTCTATGCTAGAAATTAAATAATCAGTACTGTTCCCCAATTAGAAGTGAGATTGGCAAAACAGTCTGTTAAAACATATAACAATCAAACTATAGACTAAAATATTAATTGCTTATCTAACGACCCATTCAGTAATATTTATTTTTTTAATGTACTAGAAGAGTTTTTGTTCTCCCCTTACATATTACTGGGAGCTTCTTAGCACTTTGCAAGCCTGCTCTTACCAGACTGAAAAAACACTGGTGTTTTTCTGATACAAAACCCTAATGAAAGCTGCTGAACAGAGAGCCATCTCCCCTGTGCTTTACACAAAATGGAAATAGGATTTTTCCAATGTAACAACCTAGAACATTCCAGTTCACACTGTTAGCTGCATCAGAGGATGCTGGAAACTTGAAAAATGAGGAGGATAAATAAACAGAGAATCAGTAGAAATTCTTACTTGTGAAAAAAATCAAATTACCTGGATGTTGCAGAAAATAAGATATTACTTGAATTTTATAGATGAATGTGACACCAAAAATTAATTTAGTGTACAGAAGGGAAGAGTTGCATCTGCAGCCTTTGACTGACTGTTATCACACTCCATCTTCCCAGGGTTCTTTAGAGTTTTTTCTACTGCTATTCATTCCTTCCTTATCTGCATTTCATTTTCTTCTTTTTTTTCCCCAAATGAAGTTTCATATAATTTTGTCTTTGAGAAAGCCCAGCAGCTGGCTTTTTAAGGAAGAACCATTCATGGACATGAGGTCATGTACCCCAGGGGAGCTGAAAAACAAGTCACCTGAACACAGATTTGAATTCAGTCCACTTATGAAGAAATACTGATATTATCTACTTCTTGAAAAGACTCTTCTGTGCAGACCAGAAAGTGGAGGAAGTAGAAAGACTTCCTGACTTCCATTTCTGACTACTAAATGTTTCCTATTTATCGTGGTTTCTGTGATATCCTGGCAGAGATTGATTTTATAAAGCCAGTGGTCCTTAGTAGTTGCTAGGAAACAGTGCTCTGCACTCCATCTGCACATGAGGGGATGTGCAGCTAGAAACTGTGGTTTCTAATGGAGTAATTCTTCTGACTTCAACCTTGCACAGAGAAATATCATTGCATGGTTTCCCCAGAACAACACAACGAAGTTTTAGTCCTGTGTGCATATATTGTGGCTAAAACTAAGCTCAGTTAAATGAAGCACTTAATAACTTTTTCCCCCAGGTCAAAAGACCTGATGCAGATTCCAAATATATAATTTATTCATTATAGAAATTTTAAAAATCCAGGAATAAGCTGGGATGCAATTCCTGGGTCATATATCCAGTCCTTTGATATTTCTGGCTACCTACATAGTCACCTCCGTGCATTTATCAAGCTCCATTAAAAAAAAAAAAAAAAGACAGGATTTTGTGCACCACAAATTCCCCTGGTAAATAGTAGCCCTCTTTCAATGTGTAGCATAAATTTATTTATGGATTTTTTGGGGGCCTGGGTGTTGTGAACATTTTAGTTTCAGCTAAACAGCTTTCTTGTCCTTTTTTTACCACATCAACACATTTATAGGCAGTGGTCTTATCTCCTCTAATTCTGCTTTTGTCTGACTAACCAAACCCAGCAAAAGCCTCTTACTCCTGTATTTTGAGTTCTCTTTTTCTTTTATATTGTGATGCAGGACTTTCTGTACTTCTTTATTTGAATTTTTCTTTCTTGAATGTTGGTGAACATAAATGTGCCTAGTGATTCCAAGTAAGACATGACAGTGCATGGGTGCTTTCTCTCTACTGGAAATTCTTCTCCTGATACTGCCTAGTGTATGAATTTCTTCTTTTTTTTTTGTTCTTTTTTTTTGTTTGTTTGTTTCTTTCTTTGTTTTTGTTTTGTTTTGTTTTGTTTTGTTTTGTTTTTTTGTTTTTTGTTGTTGTTGTTGTTGATGCTGTTGTTGTTGTTTGGTTGGTTTTTTTTGGTTTTTTTTTATTGGTCACACCAGTGTCTCAGAGACATCCTGTGGCTGAAAAATACAAACCCATCTATTTTTTATTTTTTCCTACCCATTCTCAGTGGGTAGTAACCATTCTTGTTATTCCTTCTTTAAAGAATCACCTTGGTTTTTAAATCCAGTCTATAATTGCTGGCATCAAGTTAACCAGATTTCTACTGAATTTGACCTGTTGATATGCTTTGTACCTTCAACAAATTTAATTATTGAACATTGACTTCTTGATCACTAATAAAAGTAATTAAGGAACATCTTTTGGAACCTTGTTTTAGAGTGCTAATTTCTCTTTCAGCATAATCCATCACTGTCTGCCCTTTGAGGAGTTCTTTGTACTAATTCTCATGTCAAAGAATACCTAATCACTCTGAAATATTTTACTGAAGAACAGGTAGGCTACAGCTACCCTGTTGCTATTTTTTCCTTGGGGAAAAAAATTATCAATCATTAAAGAAGCCTAAAGCTTGGTCCCCTTTAGTAAGCTGATATTGTCTATAGTCTATTGTCTATTACTCCCCGTGGCTTTCATTTTCCCTAAAATTTTGCACATCAGAATACTTGGTCTGTGGCTGCTAAGTTTGCCCTTTAGCATGTTTTTGTAACTGACTCTTGCTGGCCCCCATTCAGATGGGCATATCAACCTGGCCAGTTCAGTGCCAACATTTGTGGAGCTGTTTCCACTTTCTATTATCCTGTTTCCCATAAACAGTCCTGCTGTCACATTTCTGTTCCACCTGCTTGTCTTCAGAGGTAGAGAAAAAGTTTTTTTGGGGGGGACCATCCGTACACTAGCCTTATATAGTGTCCTTACTTTTTTTTCCTATCTCTTTATTTACTACGACTGGAGAATCTTTAACTCTTGCTTCTGATTTCTCAAGGTCTAAACTGTCCCTGCAGTCCGCAGTTCACATTCTGGTCTTTCACTTTCAATCCTCTACGTTCTGGTTTCTTTTTCTGAGCCAATCTCTTCTGACATCTTTGCACAAATTTCAACAGCCTGTTTAGTAGAATTATTTTTCTAGAGAGGCCTGGAGTTCTATTGCCCAAGAATACAAATTTCAGACCCACACTCTACCCCCGTTCAGAGTCTTTGCTGTTCAGAGTGAATTGCTATGATACAGTCCTCCCCTTTACAGCCTAACACCACAACTACCAACTCATCTTTGTAAATACTGCTATTTCATTTAAATTGGAATTGGATCAGTACTGTCATCACCTGATAGTGCATTAATTTCTCTACTACTTTCTCTATAATAACTTTGCAACTTGCCCATCATCAGCTTGAAATACTATAAACTCTTAGCAGTTCCATTAGTTTCTTCAAATAGGAGGTTTTTAATCTCCACTCTGAAAAATTACTAGATTCTTCTGTGAATGTAACATCTGTTCTCCAGTCTATAAATGTGGAATTTAAACTCTCCCATAATGATACAATCACCAGGTAGCTTTATTTCTCTCACGATGCTAAAGTAACCCCAAGTTCAACATTCATTGTAGAACCCATTCCTTTTCCCACTATAGAACCCTTTCCCAACACATTTTGACATAATCTGATCCTGCCTTATCCATACTATTAATTAACATGTCTTCACTGCCAGCCATATTCTTAATATATAATGCTACCACATTATTTTTACAATTCATTCTTCATTCCTTTCACAGTGTGCTCACTGCACACTTGCACTCCACTTGCAATTAGTATTCTATCATGTTTCTGTTATCCCTCTAATATCCTGTTTCATGTCATGCATCAATAAGCCTTGCTTCTTCCATCTTTGTGTTCAGGTAGCTTTGTTGCATCTGTTACTGCCATCTCCCTTCACCTGGTTTTGTAGCTTCCCTACCCAGAGCATTGGAAAGAGTCCCCAGCCTGTTGTGTACCATTTTGGAGGTGTCAGCCAGGAGCAAGTGCAGATCATAATCAGGGGAACAGAAAGCCAAAAGTGTGTCTGTTAATCCTGGGAAAATACAAGCTGACAGAGGATATCATGCCTCTCTGTGAGCACATCAAATAAATATATGAGCACCGGGGAAAGGAAAAGCTCTTTAGTCTAAAAGCCAATGCTGGCAGAAGTACAAATAGACCCAAACTGGCTGTGAATACATTTTTACTGGGCATTTTAAGAAAACATCCAATCCCCAGAGCAGTGTGTATCTGAAACAGGCACCAAGAAGGCTGTTTGAATGAAAACCTCTGAGACTCTTCAAGCTGAAATCAGTCCATTTATAGACAGTGATCTAACATCATTGTTCAAGAGAACAAAAATTTGACTCTTGTCCCACAAGGTTGGTTCCAGTCCTATATTTCTTCCTAAAAAATAATACCTATTAATAAATCAACATTTTCTCTTCAAAAACTGACTGCTTAAACAACCTGTCAACCAGTGCTATGATTTTTTCTTAGAAGAGGGTATGCTGTGGTGAGGAGCTTGATCAGCTCAGTCCTGCATCTCATCTCAGAAAAAGCTTTAAACATAAGGTGTTATGACAAAAAAAAAATTGTAAGCGTCATAGACTTATATTTAGAAGTATCTGTATAACAACAAGCACATGCCTGTAACCCCTTGAAAGTATTCTGAACAAAGATAAGCATATGTTTACACAGACTTTGGCATGTAAACTGTTCAGGGCAAGGAGTCTGCCTGTACATTTATCTTTTTTTAAAGCAATGTACACATCTACACAAGCAACCACAATTTTAGATTACTACTGTTGATGGCCAGTTGACAGTTGCTTTATTAACCTCAGATGTGCAAGAGATTCCTAGCAGGTACTCAGACCTTTCTCAGCAGTGAGAAATCTGAAATACTGTGCACTGGGCCTATTTCTTACACCCACAGCAGGGGTGTAAATATTCACAGTCATTTGAGCATCACTTAAGCAACAGCAATAAAGACCCTGGGCATTTTGTGAGAATTAACAACTGCTGACAGTGTTAATAGCCTGAGGTGGAACTTTGGGCCATTAAACCCAACTGGCCATTAAACTTCAAGAGAGGTCCAAGGCTGAGGTCATTATGACAGTTACAAATTCTAGGGGGGAAGGTATTTTTATATATGCTGATTGAACAGTATTTAATCTGTGCTTTTGTAGATCAAAGCTACAGATTGGGTAGGGTAAAGAAGTTACAGATCTCTAGATGCTGGTGAAAACCAACAACCCTTCATCTCAGTGGAAAAGACTGAAAATGTCAACATATCAGAAAATTCACAGCCAGGTTGAAAATGTGTTCAGCATTTGTAAAACATTCTCAAAATCAGGGAGGTACTTCAAAAATTTTCATTAAGAAAACCCTTGAGAATCAATCCAGATTTCTCCCTTAGAATCACAGACCCTTGTATGTATTAGCCCAGATACAAGGCAGGAGAAGGAACATGAGGTGCATATAGACACTAAAAGGGGTGAAATTCACCCAGATCCAGAACCTAGCTCTTCTTGAAGTCCCAGATGTATCTTGATGGTACTGAATGCACCAGCTACCTGCCAGCTTCTAGACCCATATGTAGTTTACACACCATGCATTTCTGTCAGTGCACAGCTCTGCCACACAAATGAGAGACAGGATGAGAACTCTTGGGTGCTGAGGAGGGGAAGGACTTGCACCAGCTCAGGAGTTGCCCACCTTATGCAGGGTTGTGGGTCAGAGAGGAGTGAAGCACCCAGAGCACAGATCTCAGGTCAAGTGCCCAGTTAAAAAAGGACACATAGCTAAGGACATCCAGATACTCCTTATACAGAGGAATTAGTTAAAAGCAGTGAAAATGCTTTTATTTGTATGTATTGAAGGGTGCTGCTTCATGTGTCAATGGAGCTGCCATAATGGCTGAGTGCCTCTCAGAGAGCATCCCTAATACCCCACTTACTTACTCTCCAACTCCTGATTTTGTGTCTTGCACTTTTTAGATGCTTCTATGAGACCATTCAGCTCACTAAACTGACAGAAACCAGGAGGGCAGGGAGTATTGTCTCTTTTCTGGTCTATTTCTTTGGGAATCCATAGGAGAGCACACCCTGAAACCAGGAAATGGGGATGGAGAGACACCAGCCATTTAGATCAGCTCACCCCAAATGACACACCATTTCACACAGCCAGAAAAAAGTATTAAGCTACAGTGATTTGAAAAGCTTATCAAACATGGCAGAAAAGTCCCATGGAGAAATCTGTCTCCATGAAAGACAATGGCAGAATTCCCAGCAGCTTCATTGGAGACAGGAGCTCCCAGACGTTCTTTGCCACATCTTGAGAAAGATTTCCTGCTAATTTCTAGGGGAGAACAGAATAGTACTAAAAAGCTTTAGAAAGACAAATAAAAATAAAAAAAGAGCTAAGTAAACATATTACTCTCACTTATTTGGAACAATTAAAACGTAGAGACAAGTAGCATTTCAGATACACACATGCCCACTAAAGAGAAAAACTGCTCACAGTATATCTAATTCCCCAACTGTTTTAGCCATAGCAGTATTAGAAACCAGGCATGAAGTAGACTGTTGGCAAGGAGCCAGAGCATTCCTGGATTGCACATATGTTAGATGTGCCTGGCATTTACTGCAGCAGTGCAAGAGCACCTCTGCAGTTAAGGGTCAGTGAATATTTCTATATAAACAAAGAAGTCAAGGCTCTAATAGCTTTCTTGTTTCAGACGTCTAAGTAAAAAATGCAAAAAACTAGATGTGTAGAGAAAAGCTTGACAAAGAATGCTATCAGACAATTTTAGTTCAGAGATCTTCCAACCTCAATTTTTTTCAGAGCCCGGGGAAGAAAAAATAGCCTGTAATATTGTTTTTAAAGCTTTTAGTTTGCTGGCAGTTCTGGAGGTAGTACACATTTTTTCATCTGTGTGTTCAACCCATGAAGAGTTGTGGCATCCTTACACTCTCTGTCCTTGGTTCTCATCTTATACAGAAGTCACAAAGCACAGCTGCACATTTTGAGCAGGAGGTTATGGCTCACACTTTCTGGAAAGGACTGGGAAAGGTTAATGCACCTGTCAGACACATCCTGATAGACAAACTTTACTTTGGCTTCAGAGGTCAACAAGCTACCTTCCTATCAACAGCATGTTAAACTGAGATTCTGTAATGCTCACACACATATTTATGTCCTGGGTTGCTTCTAATAGAATCAGAATTCTCTGAGTGAGCCACCATGGCCTCAGGCCCATGCCAGCATGTCAGACCCTGTGCCAGGGCCTCCCCCCAGCTGAAGCTCTGGGTGTTAGGTGGCCTCCAGTGTGTGCTGTGCCAAAGCCTGTTAGGAGTGGGGCTTGCAAAGCACAACTAGTTGTTCATGATGAAAGAATTATTATAACTAGTTGTTCATGATAAAAGATTATTAGGTGTGCCACTTGCACCAAAGGTAACAGGTAAGTCAGATTATGTCTGTACCTTGATTTAGTGAGAACAATCTGTTCCTTACATCTAAAAACTGAACACGGAAGAACCAGTGTTCCTTGGCTGGACATGACTGTGGTGGTGGTGGTGGTGGTGACTTTGAAACTGCTGTGACAGCTGCCTGTTTGAAGTAACAAAACAGGATTTTATTATTTATATTCCTTCTTTCTTATAAAGCATTAACCCAAATTGTTACCAGGAATAGAAACCATACCATCACTCTGCTAATAAGCTCTTGTAGATCCAGCATCATGCCACTCAAAAAGCCATGCTTTCTGGGATATTTATGAACAGATCTAAAGCACTGGCACACCCACTGTAGAGGGAATTAATATTTTAAAGAATGAGCCAAATACTAAAGCATTCACTTTTTCAAGGAAAAGACAGGAGTTGAACAGTTGCTGTGCAGCCTCTTCTGTTAGCAAGAGTATCCAACAGTTCCACCTGTGTTAGGGGGCATTGCCTTCAGAAGGGCAGGTTTTTAGAACATGTCACATAGGTGTACTAAGCAAGAACCATTAGCACACCCTTAAATTCTAGCTGAGACAGTGCAAACACCTGCTCTCTGAGGACATGTCATGGCCAGAAGAGAAGGAATGGACTCAAAAGTTCCCCATCTGCCCTCAACATGAAGAAAAGCTATAGATAATGGCCTGTGGTTTGCAGTTATCTACTCCTAGATTTGTACAATCAGGGGGATGCCACATATGCCACAAGCTGAGTGCAAGATGAAGCAATTAAAGCAGATACTTAAAAGCAGCCTAAGTACACTTTGCTTGGAGCCATCCATTACAACAAGCAATATATCAGACACCCTTCATTATCAGGAATCTGTCCTGCAGGTACTGGAATTTCTCCCGCTTGCTTTATATTGGGCAAGAAGGTGAATTTTTCCCTATAGTCCCATACAAAGGATCTTACACCAGATCCCACTGAGACTCATAAGCATCCACTGTGAGACCAGGATCTGAACTTTGAGTAAGATTTATGGATATGTTCAGGCACTCTAGCTAAGTGTAATGGTGAGTGACCTCATGTAGATAACTAACTACTGCTCACAGCAACTCTCCCATTCCTATTAGCTGGTACCAACCTCTGGCTACCTTTTACTTGGACAATATTTTTAATGCCATGTCACTGCATATCATATGCATAACACTGTAAGAAGCCACCAGTGTGGTAAGAGATATTTATATTATGTTTGCTTTACTTTGATATGCCCTCATTGCCTCTGATGCTGCACACACCTTCATTTTATGTTGGAGTCTCTGGACCAAAATCAGGTGTCAGAGCCTGAAGCTGTAACAATCTCTTTGGAGAGTCAGTTTGATTTTATTCTCTGTGTCCTCTCTGGGGTGCAATAAATTTGAAGATTCAGAATCTAGATCAGAGGAAGTACTATTGTTCCAGGACTAAAGCTAGGAAAGTTCAAGGCATTGAGTGATCTGTAGTTTGGGGGCTTTTTCAGTAGATTCCTCAAGGAGAACAAGTATTTGCCATGAAAATGTTACTCCTTTGTGTGTTTTGTGTCTTGGAGTAAGTTGTCTCTGAGGAGATTTATATTCATGCACTAAAAACCATCTATTCTCCTTATCAACTGTAAATCTCATAATCACCTTCCATAATTTCAAGATCCTGCTCAGTCCATTTCTTATTGAACACTCCTTGGTTTCCCCTTCCTGTTTTAGTTCTGTACTGCAGGAAGTACAAGAAGGTCTCACACAAAATCCAAGTTGGCACCTTTAGGAGGGCTTTAGATTGCCCTCCTAAAAAATAAATTGAAGTGCCTTTACTTTCCTCTCTTCCTTGGTTTTAATAATTATTCTTTCCATGACAGTTCCCATCCTCAAATCTGGATTATCTTGGTTCTTTGGATGTGACTCTAGTCCTTAATATCCTTTCCAAAATGAAGCATGGGTGGGAGTGTGTGCTCCTGTCTAAATAAGGAAGACTTGCCTGTGAGATCCCCATTGTGCAGCCTGAGTGCACACACAACCAACTCTTTAGGGTTGGCTCCCCACACACCCCCACCTCAGGAACACATCCTTCAAGGATAAGCTTCAGCAATACAGAGTGAAAGTTTTTCTGCTTTGGAGATGAAAGTAGAAGTTCATGTGTGGTGCCCAGGCTGTGCACTGCTGATTGTTGCTTAGCAATGAAATGTGCAGCACACGGTGATGGTGCAAAGATACCAGAGCATTTTTTAGAAAAGGAAAAAGGAAAGGGATAAAAAGGTCACACTAATAATCATGAGAGAAATGGGAACATTATCAGATGCAGCAGCTAGAGAGGAGGTCATACTCCCTAGCCTGTCTGTGAAATATTCTTTCCTCATTTACCTCCAACTCTGAGGGACAAAAGCAGAGGCAAATTCAAAGTGTTTTGTTCCCAGTCTTGCCTTACTCTTAGCAATTCCATTCCATTTTAGCACACTGGAATAGGATCTTCTTTGTGTTTTTTTCAATGTGAGCTTGCTCCTGGGTTAAAGTGAAAAAGGCAGAGAGTCTGCCACATTACACTGAAATAATGGCTTTAGAAAGAAAAACATTTACTAGTATAGATGAAAACACAAATACTATTTTCAGGCTAGAGCAAGACATCCCATTAATAATGTTCTAGCAAGGATCCCAGAGGCAGCTAAATAAAACAGGAAGGCCAGGCTGAGCTAGGCAAGCAGCTTATGATCACAGCTATACTCCAGCCCCAGTAGAAAAAAAATAAAGAGAACTGACATCTTTCACAAAGCAGAGTACAGAAGAAATGTGACTTGTGGCCTTTTGTTAATACAGTATCAACTTTAATTGAACCTTCAGGCTTTGATTCAAGTCAATATATCTGAAGCTTCCTTGAACAATAAATCATGATGTTAACCACAGTAGAGGTCAATCTCTGTCTAATATATGCTTTGCAATGCATTTAAAGTGGAGCTATAGTATGTAGATGGTGAATTATTCATACGCACAAACTGTTAATGAATAAGTCAATATACAGATAAGATTTGGGGCCCTTAATATTACCAAGAGGAATTAGCTCTGCAAGAACACAGGTTCCCAAAGACAGTCTGACACCATGACTCACCTGTGCCCTAATTCTATTTGTTTTTTTCTCATTTGAGTCCATTTTTAGACTGAAAATTTTCATTCTGAGACTTAGAACCTGGGAACATGCCTCTCCCATGTCTCACACAACCTCTGGGGAGAGACTGAGACCTCCCCATGGCTTGGAGGAAGCTGTGGCTTCCAGAGTTGCCCTGCTTGGGGGAACAATGCATTCCTGAAAAGGCTTCACCTCACCCAACCTCCCCACACCTCTCTTTGTTTCTGTGGCAATGTCAGCAAACTCTGGTGGTTCTTTCATTCCTCCATCACCCCAGGCAGCTGGATGAAGGACTGGAGCTGAAGCTGCAAATCCTTTCCTCCTGCCTGGCAGCTGTGGGAGGGAAGAAGGCAGACCCCAAGGACCACAGGCACTGCAGCCACCAGAGGGGAGGCTCATTTCATAACCTGAAGCTTATCTGGGCCTATTGGACTCACAATTCAAAGATGATCCATAAATCATGGGACTGATGGGCATGACTGCTTGGCTCATCAGGTCTGAGAGTGGGAGAGAGATTACAGCCTGCCTCAAACAGGAGACAGGGCTGTGTGATGGTGGGCAACTCCCATGAATGAGTTGCCACTTAATAATGTAGTCTGGTGGCTCAGCATAGCAAACCATTAGCCTCAAAATTAAAAGTCATGTAAAAAAGCATGGCTGCAATTAAACCTTTTGAAAGCAAAGAAAGCCACCTCCAATTCCTCTGTGATACATGGTCAGTCCAGTCAATCCCTGCTCATACATACTGCTAGAGAATATTACACAGCAACCTTTGAGTCACCCTCATGAAAAGAAAGGGCACCAAAGCCATTTTACAAAAACTGAATTAGTAATGTCTAACCTATGGTGCAGGAAAAGAAAAAGCAAGGAAACCTAGTGAGATACAACTTTAGGCAACATGTTACCTGAGAAGCCCAGTCAGAGTTTGTCAGTACAGAAGAGATGGGCAAGCCTGTGGCTCTTGGCTGGAAGACAAGATGTGTTAGAATACAAGAATGGGGCTTCTGCCTTAAATGAGAATGTCTTTTTTCACTCCTCAGTGAGCACATATCTTTTCCAATAACATTCAAGGAAGTTAGTAAGCACATCAATAAGAAAATGTGTCAGTGTTTGCCAAGTGTCATTCAGATGTGAGAGAGATTTAACTGTTTAGCACAGCTCCCCTGTCCCATTCAATCATTGGACTTGATTGTTACAGCTGACAGATTCTTAACAAATGTCTTGACAGAAGGATCCCCACTAGTACTGCTGCCCAGTCAGTGAGAATACTTTATCAAAGGTAAAAAAAAATTAGGGATGTAAACTTCATTTCTCAAACAGCAAGAGCTTGCTGTGGTGAATAACAGCTGCAAAACTCTACTTGGGCCTTTGCTAGATTTAAACAATCTATAGTCATTTCAGTCAAATACAAATATGTGATTTTTGTAATGTAATCTGATTTTCCTGTAATGAAATCTAACCTACTCTCTCAGTGTGTGCAGAGATCAAACAGAGGAAGAATCACCACTTAGATTTCTTGGAATTTTTTTTTTCAAATCTTAGCACTGTTCTTTGGTGTGTTGGGCCACTGAAGTGGCAGCAATGGGTGGCTGACAGCTTCCTGCAGATGTCTGTCTGAAGTCCTTGTGTCATGGGAAGCAACTTTCAAACAGAGCTTTGCTCTTCTTCTCTTCCCTCTCCAATATGTTTCTGTCAAAAGCTCCCACCACCTCCAGCTTGAAGGATTTGTCTGGATAGTTGCAAGGATCATTTCTGTAGTTTTTTCTCATGATAGCATCTTATATCTTTCTGTGTAAAAAACACATTATCACAGTTGTCTAGAAGAGTAAACTATGTATAAAGAGTTGGAAAACATCAATGAAATAAAAATATGGGTTTGCTGCCAATTCTGCTCCCTTCAGCTGAATTCTAGACGTAGATTTATATTCTGATTTAACCATTGTTCCTGAAAACCCCAAGGGACAAAAACACTGCTGTGCATCAGCAACCAGACTTCTCTGTGTATCAGCACAGGTATTCTGTGGGAAGAGGAGGGGCAGACACTGATCTCTGCTCTGTGGTGACAGTGACAGGACCTGAGGGAATGGCCTGAAATTGTGTCAGGGGAGGTTTAGGTTGGATATCAGGAAAAGGTTTCTCACCCAGAGGGTGGTTGGGCACTGTAACAGGCTCCCCAGGGAAGTGGTCACAGCACCAAGCCTGACAGAGTGCAAGAAGTGTTTGGACAACATTCTCGGGTACATGGTGTGACTCTTGGAGATGGTCCTGTGCTGGCCCAGGAGTTGGACTCAATGATCCTTGTGGGTCCCTTCCATCTCAGCTTAATCTGTGATTTTGCAAATGTGACTTCTTGATATATGTATCTACAGTGAAAAGCTACAGTGAAGAGTAACTTTTCAAGCAATTCAACAGATTTAATATTAGAACTTCTCATTTCAAAAGTTAACTATTCTTAATTTTGTGTTAGAGAAAAGAAGGAAGAGGATGAGTACTGTGTAGCTGTGAATTGTGACACAACACAGACCATCTTCTGTACCATTGACATGCCAACTGCTCTACTCAGTAACCCTAAAACAGATTGTCAGTCCCAGCTTCCCACTTCCTAATTTTTCACTATCATCTTCAACACTACTGATAGTTCTATGGAAGAAAAAAAAAAAAAATCTTCATTCACATTCCTTTTCTTATTCCTTAAAAATACTTTTATCAATAATTCTTGACAAAGCAGTCATTTCCAGCAGTCTAGTGTCTTTTGTCAAGATATTTAGAGCTAAGTTTTGCCACAGCTTGATAATGATCTCACTAGCCAGCCATTATCCAGACTAACCACCAGCTTCATGGTTAACACTGTTACTGAAATATGGGACTTGAACTTTGAGCCATTTGACTTAGAAGATGGTGTATTTGATAAACTCATAATTCATAGGGTAAAATGAGAGGGACAGGAAGTCTTTGCTGTTTCAGGCAAGAAGCAGATGTTTAAAAGCTTCATGCATTTATTGGAATACTGGAGCATAAGTCTGCAAAAGATCACACAGATCATTGAGTCAAGATCCCAGCAATCAAGGACAATATGGAATAACTGCTTAGTCCATAGAACAAATGTATAGGACTATAGAAAACTTCTAATCCTTCTAGGTCTGCTGTTCCTGGATATCTGTCTCACAAAGCCCTACTCACCAGAGACAACAAATTATTTTTTAGCACTCTGTGTCAAACTAAAACTCTGTAATCAAACTAAAGACTAAAAGACCAGAAGTATATGAACGCACCAAAGATAAATACAAGGGAAGATCACTGATAAAAATATCCAAAGTCCAAAATGGAAGGCCCTAATAATGCTATAGAGTAGACTAGAAACAATGAGTAGAAGAGTGTGCAAAACATAAGCAAGACAAATTGCTGATATTACAACGAAGTTGGTAAATTTTTCTGAATGCTCTTAACCTGATGACAACTCACGTCACAATTCCATCTCAACAGCTTTCAGGAGTAAACTATAAACGGATTTTCCTTTGAAGTTTAGGAATACAGTAATCTTGAGGGATTTGGAAAGTCACTCCTTATTAGAATTATATAGAATTAGGCACCCTACCCTCTGCAAGGCTTTGAAAGATTTACATTGAAAATCCTCAGCTCCCTCTTTAATCAGTATGTCCAAGCAAATGATGTACCATCACAGCCTGACCTCTGCATCTCTCCTTGGGTTGAGTTGGGGTCTGACAGATGAGGGTAACACTTTCTCAGATGGTGGCTGCTTCATCTACTGGATGAAGTATGATGGTGACCCTGTACTATTAGCTCTTGATTTATTTGTGCATGTGAGAGTATGGTTATGCATATGATGTCTCCCAGAGCAATAAGAACAAGGGTCATCTTGAGGAGTGCAAAAGCACTTGAACTTAAGTTCAGTAGTTGGAATATAATCAAATTTGTTAGTTATTGAAAATTGTTGGTGTGTAATGGCTTTACTGTGCCCTCCTGGTATGTGAAATGACCTGATGGTTCCCCAGCCTAGATCCTGTTGATGAGGGTTGTGGATACCTGGAATTAGCTTGGCCTTTGTCAGTCTGACCTGCTCAGAATCAATAGAGGTCTGAAAATTACTGAAGTCTCCTTCTTTGACTCACTCTGTAAAAACAGATATGCCAGCTAGGTCTTTCAGGGAAAATTAACTTTCTCCTAAAGCTGGCTGCGATATCATGTCAATGGGTTTGCAGAGCAATGCTTCCAGATGCAAGTGATGCTGAAAACCTGTGTTTGTGTGCTAGGGACAACTTGGGGTTTTGAAAGGACACTGCAAGCTCCAAAGCTCAGTTTGTTTCTCTGAGAAATGGGTAGGAGGCCAGTGTTCTGGCACCCCAGATACACATGGCACGTTAGAGCCCACTGGTGCCCTCTTCCATGTCCCTTGCACTTTATGCAGCAATTTCTGCTGAACACTGCCCCTGGCTGAGCTGACAGAGGTCAGGCTGTTTGCTCTCAGCTGGATACAATGACTGAAGAAAATGGTGAAGATTTTTCTAGGCATTGCAGACAGGCTCTAACTCTGCTTGTGCATTTTATTTGACTGTGTCACGCAGTCCCTCACAGCATTCCCACCACTCCCATTGCAGTGAAGATTTAGTTTCCTGGCTGCCTGTGCCAAGCAGCCTGCTGATAGACACAGGTCAGTGGGTGAGATAACTAGCTACCCCTCGCTGAGACAGAGGCAAAGAGAAAGAGCTGATGAGCTATACATATGTATCTACATGCCAGGCATATTATGCCACTCCGTAGGTTTCCTACTCTAGCCTCTGAACCTCTCTTTTCCATTTTGCTGGCACCTGCCTCTGTTGTTTCCATAGATCTTGCCTGGAGGTTTGCTGTATAAATCTTTTTACAAATGAATTGTTAAAAAATATATAATTTTTAACAGAATATTAAGAAGCTTTTTATAGATATGTTTTCTACCTCTTGACAAGAAGACCCTCAGATTCCCACATCTCTTAAAAAGGATGCACTATCTCCTTTTACTTCTCTCCACATTCCTCCTTCAGTCTAATTCCTCCCAATAACTACAATCTTACTTTTCATAATTTGCTCTTGTCCTGAACTTTCTTTTCTTGGATGCATGGTAACTGGAACAGCATTTCTGCCATCCTCAGAGAGCAGGTACCAGTCCAGTTTCACTGGCCTCACAGATTCAGTTTTTTCTTGCTTCCAGAGCAGCAACACAGTCTCCCTTTCCTACCACAATCCTCATTATTACCTATACTACATAAGTGTCCAGCCTATTGTGGGATTAATTACCTTCCAAGCTGAAAACAGGATCCCTTAACATAAAATACCTTCATTACCAAGCACAGTTAGCTCAGCCAGTGATTGAGAGACCCGTAGGAGTTTATGCCCAGCTTCTGAAGAGTTTGCAAAAGGTGACTAAGAAAAGCTAAACTCTACATACTGTAGAAGGGGCTGTATATGAGAAATGTCTATAGAGGTTCGCACATCTAGTCAGTCTGCACCTCTAAAGAGTTGAGAACCACTATAGGAGACAAAAGGAAAACCATGATGTGCAAAAGATGTCTGTTCATAGACCTTTTCCATATCTCCAGTGTCAAGGATTAATTTCCAGTCATAGTCCATCTAGGCTTTAACAATGAAAATTAACTATTCAGTGCCATCTCACAGACTTCCAGCTAGGATTAAACTCCTTTTTAAACATGACTGCAAAGACCAAAGCAGAGAATCTGCATAGCAATCCTGAAGCCACCATCCTAAGCCACCAACTCAGTCAATGCACAGTTAATTCCCCTTTGGGCAAAGCCTACACTGAACACTACTGTTGATTCTTTACTAACAAAACCTTTCTGATGGTGGCAAACTATTTCTGAAGACAGTTACCTGCAAATAACCAACTGCTGAGTGCATTAACAGTGATCAACAAGTAGCTGCTGAACTGTTCTGTTCTTCAGGCTGAAGAGAACTGAAATTCTGCAGTTATTTGCCATATGATTACTCTGGAGCTTGAAAGAACGGTTCCACCTTTAATATAGGAACAGTGAGCTTAGTATAACAGTAAAGTTATTAATTTTTTTGGGGGGGTTGTTCTTGTTGCTGTTGTTACTTTCACTGTAGTAAATCATGTGAAAATACCTTTGATATTATAAACCAAAAACTGGAAATCGGATATCTAGTTTAGAAGATAAGCAGAACCTGAAATGATCCTGACAACAGAGGTGAATGATACAAAAACTTCCTTATGGTCTCCTTCATCCTCAGACCAGATTGCCTACAAAGTGCTTCTGGTTTTGGGGCCTCCAGATTCTTCAAACTTTCTGGGTACCCAAAACATTTCAGTGGTAAAATGTCCACTGTTGCCTTGATTAAGAGGAAGACTATGTATTTCCTAACAGATACATGATTTGAACTGGTGATTTATGTATGGGCCTCATGTTTTTCTAGAGCACTTTGCTTGACTGAAAATAGCTCAACTTGTTAATATAATCTGCTTAGAAGTTTACATGTTGAACTCTTAGATATTGTGTGTTATTTTCAAGACAGATTAAACCGCACTATTCAGAGAGTATTCAGAAATTATAATCTTCAATGTCAAATGAGAAATTATTTATTAAAGAGTAAAAGATGGACATTAATATGAGATTTCTACATTGCATAGCTAACTAGCAGAAGGAGAAATTATCCTGTTTGTAATGGAAAAATTAAATCCTGGTCTGGAGGGATTTTTATGCATGAACAAGGTATGGGGGGGGTGGGGGGGAAGGTACACTGCTAAAATTTGCTGAGGTATTCTTTGCAGAGAAGATCCAGGGTGGAGTGTCATGTAGGGGCTGTGTAACCTCGAAGACTTAAGTAATGGAGAGAATTTAGTAAAAGACATGAAAGGTCATGCCTGTAAAGATATTCTATTACAGAAAAAGTTTCTGTTAAAAGCTGGTATCACCCCTATTAGAAATAAGAGAAAAGAGATAAATTTGGATATACTAGGTGAGTGCATGGTGACTGTGAAGTGCCAGTGTATTATGACAATAAAAAGACCCCAGAGGAATATGAGGATATACCAGTATTTCCAGCAGGGTCGAGCTCCAGTAAGGAAAATTTATCCTGGTGGATTTACCAGTGCCAGACCTTTTTTCCACAGAAACAAGGCTGGCACAGGATTAAATGGATATATACTTACCTGAACAAACTTCATCCAGAAATTAAAAGGCTTCTAACTGTGAGAGGAGGAGGAATTTTGGTATCACCTCTGAGTGAAAGGAGGGGAAATAATAAACATCTCAGTTATTTTTAAGATGCAATGATCAGTTCTACAGCAGAATTATTCAGAGTTCTGTAAGGTCAGCGATAAGAGGGGATTAGGCTCAATACCAAATGTTTGTCTGTATCCTCTACCCCTTGGTCTATACATCACTACCCTTACTTACAACTGCTGCCTTCAGTCCTGTTGCACTTGGAACACTCTGCAGAAGTGATCCTGTCCTCAAATTCAAGGCTGAGATAGTTTCATCAGCTCTCATTTTCCACAACACCTGTATTCCGCCGGAGATAGGAGGACACTGAGAAAAAGAATCATCAGAGCTACACAAGAAATTGACATTGGTAGGACTGGATGAGGAGCATGGGGTTCCCTTGATGCACATCCTCTGATATTAGCTCAGTTTTTCAGAGCATGTCAATGACACCAAGGTTGTGGGTTTGATCCCTGTATGGGCCATTCACTGAAGAGTTGGACTTGATGATTCTTGTGGGTCCCTTCCAGCTCAGAATATTCTGTGATTCTGTGATCTCTAATAGTGTTTAGCACAGATCAGTAACACATCTATGAAGTGAACCTCCTGATTGCACCAATTTAGAAGTGTTTGTATGCAGAGCTATACAGGGATGAACTGGATTCATTTCAGATAAAACTAAACCAGAGGATGCAATCTTGAAGTACATGGATCCTCTCCCACCATAACCATGCTGAGTCCTTGAGACCAGAAGAGCCAGGTACAAACTAATCTGCAGCAAATCTCCAAAATGTGAAGAATGGGGCTGGGCTGCTGGATCCCCAGCACCAACTGATTTGCTTTATAGATTTATTCCTGTTGCACCACAGTATTGCTTATGTAGATAAAACTGCTTATCAGATAGAAATTACCATGTCCCTCATAACACAAAATCTATGTAAAACTGATTTTTTTCTAGTCCTTTCTTAGCAGTTCTTTACCATGCCTACTACAAATATCCTGCAAAGTGTTATCAAAGTACTTACCATCAAGTCTATTGAAAATTGTTCTTTTTAATTTTATTTTGTGCAAAGAGTTTAGATAAGAAAGCCTGATGGAGCATGCAAATAGGGATTCCATGGGAACAGACTTTTCTCTAATGCATTTCAAAACCCTCCTCTGGAAACCTTAATATGTGAATTTCAGATCAGTTTGCAGTTTTACCAGAGTTCGTGTTCATAGATCTGATGTTTAGATCTACAAATGCTCTTATCAGACATTATCAGCGTCATAAATGTTCTTATCAGTGTTGTCTAATTTCTGCTGTTTCCTATTTCTTCTAACCTGCCCCCTTTTGGAACTGAAAAGTCAGAAACAAAACAACAACAACAAATCTATTTTATACACTGTTGGCTTTGGAAATTCAGAGGTATTCTCCCCATATCAGGCAGTTTCTGACTGCAGGCCCTGATCTTCCAGTTGATAGGGTCTAAAATTAGGGTGAATTCCATAATGCTCAAAATGGGCAAACATATTTATCCTGGGTCATTTGTTATTTCTGCCTGATGCTATGGAATCACCAGGAGATGACTGCACAGTATGCATTGCTGAATTATGCAGATAACACATGAATTCAGGGTAGGGGCTGCCTTAAGCAAACACAATCTTGCTATTGTGAATTTAATATTACAACTATTTTAGCACTTTTCTGTCTTTCATCTGCTTACTTTAAAAGCAGCAGTATTTGTTTGCACTGACATTGTAATACCCTCATAATCTTAAACCATAATGCCAATAAACCACCACTGACAGTGTAATGATTCACATTACCATATCATTACAGATGTAAAAGTCAGTCCCATGCTTCCTACAACATCAGTATTGGTGAGGCAGTCATTAAGATGTCAGTGGTAGAGCAGAGAATCACCATTACAAGCTTAGTCAAGATAATAAAACATTGCTAAAGGTAGCTACAGGGCCATGTTCAGCAGCTGTTTTCAAATATAAACTTCACAGCAGTTTAAAAATAAATTTTAAATTAGTCAAATGCTTGAACCCACATTAAGAACTGATGTTTATACCAGCAAAAAGAAAAAAGTCCTATTTAAGACTGTCAGAGTTTGGGGATTACTTTAATGTCTATTGTGAAAAGGTGTATTTTTAAAGAAATTATTTCAGTACATTTTAAATGAGTGAAAAATTGAGGGACAAGAATTTTACTCACTTCAACTGTAAACATCTTGCCCTTTGTTGACAGCAATGAAAAAGCTGTGCTTAAAATGAGAATGGAGCCAGGTTGTATATAAGTTACTCTAGCTGAATCCAGTGGTGAAATATTTGCACATAGGGATTTATATTCTAGAACATACACAATATATTCAGGCCTTTTCTGGCCATTAGTATAATTCAAATTCATATCAGATTAATCTTTTGCATGAGTATTTTTTAAGCAATATAATACCAAGCAGACTAATAATAAGTAATTAATAAAGATTCTGGCAAAAAGAAGAAGTTACTTTAATTTGGAAAGCATAGAGGATGGAGATTGGCAGGCTCAAACGGGAGTAAGGAAATAGAAAACACACAGCAACAGAAATATACTAAAATAAGACCATTTACTTCAACAGCAGCTCACATTTATGGATATTGCCTTCATGAACATGTTTATATTATGTTATACAAACATAATCATATTACTACATTTCTTTATATCTTGAATATAAAAATCAGAGGTGACTCTTCTTAAGTCAATTTTTACCATCAGAGATGGTGTGCAAAACAAGCACATTATCATAAAATTCAGATAGCACAGAAGAAAGCTTTGCTTCCTCTGTTTTTGACTAGCCTTCAGGACTAGATCATGGAGCTCTTGTCTTTACTGCTCAGCCTGTATTGAAGCAGGAACCACCCTGGTTTTACTTACATTTCTTAGATGGGTGAGTACTTGACAGGGCAAAGAAGTTCTTGAAATTGACCCTTCATCTGACAGCATGCAATAAGGTCAGTGTGAAGCACCATTAATACATAACACTCAGGGCTCCACTTTTACAAAAGATTTTGTTGTCCAATGGGGAGTTTAACAAAGCCAAAATTTTAACTCTCTTTGAAAAATCTTCATAAACAATAGAAACTTTGTTGGAAATATTTTTTTTAATTATTTTTCCAACACCCTCAGTGAAACTGGAGGGACTAATTTTCAAATGCTTCATGGATTGGTCAGTTTTCCAGTGAGGGTAGAGGAGACAACAGAAGTAATTTGGACCCTGTGTCTCAGATGATACAATTTTTGTGCTTTATTAGAATGTGTTGTAACTATTGTTTTCAACATGATCTCAATTCTGTGCAGGAGCATGTAGTCCTCTCTTTAGATGCATGATAGTTCTGACCTTGACTCAGGATATAAGAATGGAAGATGGTTGTCTTTTATCATATCTGAACACACATTTGTGTATGTGACCATCTGTAAGGTCATATGTGCTGCTGAATGCTAATTTAGGAAAAAAGGCAAAAAAGACATCAGGGTTAATTATTTATCTATAAGAAGCAGAAAAGTTGCATTGGTCAGACATTTATATGCACTACTTTATTTTTGTTATCTTGGAAATAATACCTAAATTGCCATTAACATACAGTGCCCAAAGACACTGCATTGTGAAGGGCAGTTAAGCACTGAAGGTCAAACAGATTCAAATACAAGGTCCAAAAGATAAAATGTTTCCAAAAAGAAACATTCCAAAAGATAAAATCTTCCTTCCAAAAAGGAAATGTTCCTTCCAAAAGATAAAATGTTTAAACACTTTTCTCAAGTGTTTTGCAAATTATGTAAGACTTAACAGCATGAAGTCCGGGTTTCTGCAGATACCAGGGATATAAACTGTATTTATAAATCATATTATCTGATGGATGACCTTAGGAAAGTCAGCCTTTCATTTAGGAATTCATGAAATTTGAGACAATTCAAAAATATGAAGAATTTTTACATCTTTGACAGGTGGAATATGTGTACCTTGGAAAGAGACTCCTTTTTAATGTATTACTAAATTTTATGTATGAATCAATTAAACTACCTGGTATCTCTTAGAAAGTTCTGGCAGGACTTTTTATCTATATTTCACTCGATGACTGAATGCTCAGGAAATATACCCACAAAGTTTGTGTGTGATCACACACAGTGATTTTAACAGTAGTTAAAAGAATTCAGTACCTTTCAGGAGACATTGTGATGAAGTGTTGCTAGATTTTGGAGAAGGTGCTTATGAGCCATCCCTACCCTGCCAGCTCTGTGGCAGCACAGTATCTCCCTGTTTGTGAAGTCTGAGGATGATGAAGGTTTCTATAGGTCAGCAGTGGGCTTAGTTGACATGAGATAATTGAAATGGATGTTGGAAGAAAAATCAGTGTAGCTGAGTAAGGCTGTAGCAACAATAGAGAGCACCAAGTTCATCTGTACTTCTGTTGCTGGCACTCATCCTGTAATGGCAAAGGGTCCCCTTCCCTCCCCAGATGTCTTCATAGCTATTTTTTTAAACTAGGCAGGATTTTATCAGCTTTTCCACTCTTTGAACACTGTCAGTTAGTGCTAGCCAGACTTCACAGTTAATTGTATTCTAATCTACCCAATTAGTCCCCTATTCCCACAAAGACTTACACATGTGGTTAATTTAAAGTTTCACGCAAGTGTGAAACTCTTCTGTGCCTGAGCCTGCCTGCTCCTAATGAGTGCAAAACCAAATGCTTTTCGTTTTGAAATCCCTCCTCAAGAGCCACAGCTTTCTCTTGGCCTTTCATCATTAATCTCAGCTCTAGTGTTATGCACTATCTCACCCATGCCTCATCATTAAACCTAATAAAACAAAGTGAAAAACAAATCCAAAATAAAAGCCAAATGGAATCAAATTACCTGATGGTCATGCTTTGTAAATAATGAGTATTTCATGAAACAAATTCCCTTTCTTTTGCTTTCTGTTGTTTCCTTTCCTCTTTCACCCCCGCTGTGACTCTTCTTAGCCAATGTAATTCACTGTGTTGCCTGTTTTGTAAGCATCCTAGGGCAGGGATCTTGTAATCTCTACAGTCTGCACAGCACCATGCACCTCAGAGGAGTGTGTAAATATTAATCAACACACATTCACATTCAATGAAATCAAAAGCCCTAATTTTATGAATCAGTAACACTGTCTCACAGGGTATGAAACAGTATGGGTATGAATCCATGGAGCACAAAATTTAATCCTTTTGAAAAGTGGTTTCAAATGGAACTTTCATGGACAGTATGAAAAATAAATGCAAACAAACAAAGATGCAGACATCTAGTAAAGCACTGGTTTGCTATATGAGCAGTGTTTATTGACTTTCACCCACCAAAAAAAAAACAACAAATGCTGTCAACTGCTGGCCCTCAACTTGCTCCCAATGATGTTAAATTCTGTTAGTAAAAGTTTTCCTAAATGACCTTTCCAAACTTTTGGATACTCTTAGTATATCATTCCTCCCCTTCTCTGCCATTCCCTTAGTGGTATTAAAGCATTACAAAAATGTTAACAAAAAAAAAAAATATATTAGAAAACAAGAGATTTATGATACTTCTGTTTCAGTTTATCCTTCCTCCTACCTGTGTTTTATGCTGCAAACTTCAATTGCAAGACTTTGTTCTATGATTTTTTCCAACTCCTGGAAGCCAAGAGGAGTTTTACAGATCAATCAACCAGCAAGTGCAGACAAGGTGTTGGAGCTGACAGTAAGGATCACACCTGCATTACAGGATGTCTAGCATGACCAGACTAACAAATGAACCAAAGCCCCTTCAGGCAAAATGTATATTCTTTCTTGCCTTGATTCACTATTATCCTCTGCACTGCATGGACTCAGGGCCTTCTGGAAAAAACCCTGCCTCTGACTGTGTCATTGTTAGCCTAAGCTGTTAGCAAGTTTTCAAGGGTTTGGTGGATTGTTTCTCTTAGGAGTAGAAGAAATTAAAGAGGGAAAAAGATATTTGTCTGCCTAAGTCTCTCTAACAAGAAAAAAAAAAAAACTTTTGTCCTATTTTGTCCTATGTATGATCAAATATAGATTCCAGCCTGCTTTCCACTCTGCAATGTGTTCCCTAAATATCACTGCTAATTTTATACCAGAGTCATGTAGTGTTTTACTGGCTGACTCTTGTCTTTTTTTTTTCTTTGTGGGGGCATTCCTTAAGCAAGGCATAGTGGGGTCCATCCTTTCCTATTTCTGATGCAGCCTTTTCCCTGGCACTGAGCAGGGACAGCTCTGACTGCAGCCCACAGGAGCTGGAAGTACATGACAGCTCCACATCAGTTCTCTGCAGGACTTCCCAGCTGTTCCCAAAGTTACTTAGACAGGCACAAGGGAACCCAGGCAGGAAAAGCAGTACATAAGAGAAAAGGGAAAATTCCCAATGCTCATGTGCTCAGGCTGGTGAAGTGTGTGATGGGAATTTTTTTGTACAATTGTGTGCTCTCACTCTTCTTTATGCTAAAGCTGAATGAAACAGATCTTTCATATGGACCCCCAAGTTAGATAAATGTGCAACAGAGCTGCTATGCTCTGGTGTGTCCAGGCAATAGATGTTTGGAGAGGTTTCATTAGTTGTTTCATTAGTACCCAAGCTTACAAAGGCAACCATAAAGCACCTGCAAAGCAGCACACAAGAGAAAATTAGAAGGCTTTACACAACATTATTGCCATTTTTTCTGGTTTTGAACATGTAGCATAATTAGCTAGAAACATTAGTTTCCTTTTCTTAGTTTTATCTTTGCAGTGAGCAGTCTGTCCTGTTCTTATTTTGTACTGTATTGTTCTCTCAAGCCTTCATTATCCACTCTCAACATTCACCAAAGTCGGCTACAAAAATTTCTGTTGAGAATACTGGGTACATCAACTAAAAAACACTGGAGTAAACACCATTTCTAGGTATAAAGCACACAAATTTTTTTCACCTATCTCTCATAAATCCCTTCCCCTGAAATGGTAAACAGTAAAACAGAAAATCCTCTTGCAAGTGTGGTACCATACATCAGATTGTTAACTGTATTTGGTTATTTTCTGGAAATTTTAGCTGGGAAGAATTTGAGGAAGGAAAGAGATTGTTGCATTTGCTGGACTTCCAGATATGTGGCAACTTATGGGAATACCTACACAGTGGCTTCATCTAACTAGCCAGAAATCTGGCAGCCCCAGGGTCTACCAAATTAATGACATGTGTGGTACACAGATGGTTCGTGTACATACAGTAAGTACGATGTGAACTGAAAGTGTCACAGTAACGATGCACAGATTTAGTCCATAAAATCCCTCAGACACAGAGCAGCCACATTTGAGATGCTCTGGCTCATTGTCTGCCAGATTTGAAGGTAGCATTGAGCTCTGGGGTACAAAGTACTGTCTCGTCTATTTATTCCACAAAAGAACAGATCCATTTTTGTAATTTTTTTTCTGAATTAATAAGGCTTCAGTAAGGCTTTTCTCACTCCCAGCATAATAGAATGAAGCATCATGTCATACTGTAACAGGTCTGCCCCAAGAGAAGTTAACTTTCTTCCTACCTGTATGGTGCTAAGCTTTGGATTTGTAGGTAAAAAATGTCCAGAACTCACCAATGTTTAGACTGATATTGAGGAGTGCTTGCACAGCATCAAGGCCTGCTCCTCTTTCCTGCTCCGCCCTCCCCTGCAGTGGCTAGGCTGAAGAATTTAGGAAGGGATGTGGCTGTGACAACTGACCCAAACTGGCCAAAGGGATACTCCATGCCATGTAAGCTCATGCTCAGCAATGGGTTAGAGTGAAAAAGAGGTGGAGGGACTTTGACTTCCAAGGCTGATGTTGCTCAGAGGCTGGCTGGGCATCAGTCTGCTGGTGGGAGGAGATGAGTCATTATTGCCTCTGCATCCCTCGGTTTTGCCTGGGTTTTTTCACTTATTAAACGTCTTTATCTTCATCTATGAGTTTTCTTGCTTTTTCTCTCTCTGTTCCCTCCCCTGCCCTGCTGGGAAAGCAGGGTGGGTGAGCAGTTGGGTGGGAGCTTTGCCAGGGATGCCCACAGCACACACGTGTGTGCACAGGCAGCGCGTTGAGTGGAACACAGCTTGTGTCAAGAGTCCTACCTCTCACACTTCAGGTGGATGTGAATGAGCAATCATCAGCCCAGGCTTGCACTTGCTTTCACAGCTAGATTGTCTCCTTCTTCCCTCTGCAGCCCTTGTGTTTACTGAAGCCCACATTTGAGTGATGAGTTTGGCATCTGTGTGTTCATTGTCCTGTAATATTTGGAGCAGGGTCTTGGGCCCCATCTACTTCCAGGCCCTGCTTCCCCAAACCCTCACAAGCATGTCATTGTCCTGCTAATATCCACAGGCCCTAGCTTACACTTATTCACTGTCATCCTTGTTCTTCAGGATCTCATGTGCATGTCCAGCTTGTCCAGGTACTGTGTTCCAGGACCTGTTCCTCATGAGGGACCTGGTTCCTCCCATCCTACTCCATAGTCCTCCTCCTCCCCAGAGCCAAGCATCAGCACTGGGAGCAGAGAAGCAGTGCTCCTACTCCCCTTCCTGTGCCCAGGAACACAACTGAAAGCACATGCTGAATTAGTTACCCGTGGGTTTGTGACCTGCCAGCCATCACGATTTTATCACTAGTTTAAAAGTGTTGGCTCTTCGTGCTGTTCCTGGAAAGTAAATTCCTTATCTCTGGAGGATAAGCAAGTTTATAGTGCTCTTGAGTGAGGGGGGCATTCTCAGCAGGTAACTATGGGAGTCTGAATAGCTCCAGTGCCAGAAGGTGACTGCCTCTAAGGCATGTATTTATTTACTTTTAAAGTTCCCAGGATCTTTAAGCTCACCTGATTGTCTTTGTGATCTGAATAATGAAATAAGTTTCTAT
Organism: Peucedramus taeniatus; assembly: GCA_013400575.1. NCBI lineage: Eukaryota > Metazoa > Chordata > Aves > Passeriformes > Fringillidae > Peucedramus > Peucedramus taeniatus. The sequence goes on along the minus strand of WBNO01014626.1, from coordinate 59,293 downwards.
CCAAGATTGTGTCCAGGATCAATCAACATGTCGTTTACTAAGAGATTCCTGCTGAAACTTTTTGTTTAGCAGCACTGAACATACCATCACTTTTTAAAATGAAAATGAGCCTCTATGAAGGCAGCAGGAGTTTTGTCATTGATTTCAACAGTATAGCTTTCTGTCTTTTCATACAAAAGAAGCACTTACTGCAGAAAGGAGCTGAGATGCTGAGGCTTGGTTTAGATCCTGACTGATCTCCAAATCCTTTGTGCAATCACCCAGGCAGCAGAGCTCTACTGCAAGTCCAGGAGCGAGGATGAATTCCACTCACCTCCAAAAGAGAACAAGGATAAAGCAAATGCTTGGAGGATTTAAAGTCTTTAGGGACCAGAAGAGCTCATTCTTCTTATTTCTCTTAGCTGCTATTGTAAGGTTTCCTTCACTGTGAGGCTGATCCAATTGCCACTGAATGTCACTAGCAAAACTGCAAGTGACTTGTTAGCCACAATACACTGGAAGGTTATTGTTGTTATCATTACATGATACAGAAATGAATTTTGAAGAACTTTTTGAAAAAGATGTGCTCCCTCTGGACTGTCACCTAGTCTGAAGAAGTTCCAGCTTTCAGCAAATAACACAGAATGACAGCTTCAGAAGTGTCTTACTAGCTCCCATTTCAAGGGATGTCATTTTTGCCTTCACTGTGCCTGTTAATATGCCCTGACTTCAATGGGCTTTGCACATATCCTTGTGGTGATAAAAGCAGTCCTACCACCAATAAAACACCACAGAGAGAGCTTAGTGACAGCATGTAGGAGAAGTTCACTGTTACTAATTAAACCCACATTTTCAGTGTTGGGGCCTTGCTGCCTCACCAAGTACATCATAGGACTGTCTGGAGAAAGAAATCACAAAAAAAAATTTAATTGGAATTTGCCAAAACTTCCCCCAGCATACAATTTTTCATAGAAATCCTCAAAACCAACAAATAACTGAAGGTTTGAAGAGCATATATTCTGGGACAATAGTGCTAGTGCATTGCATGCTGGCAGTAACTATGTAAGGGCAACAGCTTTTCACTTTCCCTGCCCATGTCAGTTCAGTGTACAAGAAGAAAGAGATTTTTGAAGAACAATTTTTAAAGTTACTGCTGCTCAGAGTCTCCAGAGTAGGAAATTAGCATTGCAAATAGAGATCACACTGCTGGAGATCCCTTCCATCATGTCTTCCAGCATGATGTTCCCCCACCCTGCACATTCATTGTTCATCTCCTCTATTTTGCTAATTTGCCTTCCTGAGAGTCACAAATATTCAATTACACTCTTTGAAACATGCATATTCACAGATTTCTTCATTTCTTCTTGCTGGACAATGAAGCTCTTTTCCTAAGCTAAGTACTCACACACCTCTTACCTTTGCGTCAATGTCTGTATCTGTGACAGAGAGATCAGGAGTGTTATCACTCAACCTTCTAACTCTTGCATTGCACTGAAAGGACAGCCAGCAATCTTTTTGACAGCAGATTAGGAAGTAAGGAGCTTAAGAGAGACTCAGAACATAACTTTCAGTGCCCTGCTTGTATGCTTTCAAACAGGTCTCAGTGTATATTTTCAATTATATATTTTTAAAAATTCAATTCACACAGAGTGGTCTGTTTGCCCTTCCCTTACACAAACACATTTACCTTCTGCTGGTGGGAGTAGCAGAGACATGAACAACATCTGGGTCGTAGGCACTAGGGATCTTTGGGGTCCTCAGCTCTCCCAGCTGTGTTGCTCACCATTCTAGCACACTGCCAACAAAAACTCAGAGAGTATTTCCACTCCATTCTGCACTTTTGCTTCAGAAGAGTAATGAACCTTCTTTCAGTCAAAGCTAAATATTTTACTGTGGATGCAAATTTTTCACTAATGAATGAATAGCAGACACACATTTTTCATTTTATGAAGACACGCGCTTAACATTGTCATTTAAAAAATGTATATTCATATAGCCATTTAAAAATAACCAGCACCATTGTCATAATTATCTTTTCATATGTTCAGCAGTGCCAGCAATTAACTATGAATGTAAATGTAATCAAGCACACTACCACACTTTCAACAAGTAAGGCAGTTTCTGTAACTCTGTGGTAGTGGTCTGTAGTTTGCTCTTAAGGAAGCTGAAGGGGAATCTCTCCCAGCTAACAAGTGTTGGCTCCCTGGCACACCAATTGTCCTGCTGAAACTCATGGGGGAGACTTGCTCAAAAAAAGGAATTCTAATCCAGCTGTGGGAAGAAAAATGAGTATTTGTGTGTGTCCTCTCCCACAGACATGGGGAGTGGAGGAATAACTGAAAGTAGTGTGCAAGAATTGACTTCTTTGGAGGGGGGTACTGAGGAGTTCTTGCACACCTCTGTTAGCACACTCTATGTATGTTACTACAGCACAAAATGTAAATGCAACCTTTTTTCTATATATCCCCTTCCCCTGGTTCAGCCTCCACCTGTTAGATGAGAGAAGCTTTTGCTAATGGTCTGTAAGTTTAAGAAAAACCCTAAAACCTTGTGCACAGTAGAAAACAGGACACGTGATCAAAACACAACTTATCATGAGTGGATAATTTCACTTTGGTCTTGCCCCAGCTCCCAGCTCTCCTCATCTCTCTCACAGTGCTTCTTGCTTCTCTCAGATTCTCAACTGCTTGGAGGAGACCCCAGGTCTTCTGAAAACCCCTAAGACTGCATATTGACCAAAAATATTAGAAATATAAATGGTGAATTCCATAGGTATCGTAGATATGATATCGTTTCCTTGGTATATGTCGGAAAAAATTAAAGTATTTTCTTTCAAAATCTATTCAGTGTTCTCACAAAATGCCCTGATGAGAGTCCTATTCTCCTTCAGAAAAGGCATAAGACAACAATGATTGGGGCACACAGGCCTGTGCCTCAAAGAAAACACGCTGTAGAAGGACTTGCTTCAGGGTTGAAATGGCAATTTACTCTCTGGAGTCCCTCAGGTACCCCACATTTCTGCTGTGAGAAGGGCATGTCAGCAGCCATGTAAGCACATTTTCCCTAGAAAAGTGCCAGTACAACTTTCTCAGTGAAACCAGGCCACCAGACACCTGTTGCTTGGTAACAGTCTTTGGAGCAGGATAGAACTGGACACTGTGCTGGATTTTAAGCAGTGGCCTGAGGGTAGAAGCACTCATGTGTCCCAGTATTAGATATTATTTTTCATTGATTTGACAGGGGGACTGTGCTCTGGTCTGGCATACTGAAAAGCAAAGACTGTATGAGAAGTTTCACCATTGAATACATCCCACAGGGGTCTAAAGACCCAGGGAACTTGATTAGGCATGGCCAGCCTTCAAGTTCAAGTCATGCAAATCACTGCAAGGAGAAAGTTATGCCAACTAGCTAAGTCACTTATTATGAACACACTGATCTCTGTCTGTGAGGTTAAGATCCTGACTGACTAAATTGTTCTTTTTTTATTGGTCAGCCAGTTTTGCTTACCAGGATATTCACTATATCTTCCACAGCTCACAGGGGTCCTCAACAAGGTCACTGGCAGGTGATGAGAAGACTTCTCAGCTGGACACAGATGACAGAATTCCTCATAAGTGTCTTCCTGCAGATTCACAGAAGAGTTTTTTTCATGATGGATTTTTGTTTCTGCCTGATGAAATCTTTACTGTGTCAGCATCAGCTGGACTCAAGACTTCAATTCAGATTTTACGTCTTTGTGAACAGGTGAACAGCACAAAGAATGCTTTTATGTACCCCCACACCTCCTGTTTTCAATCTGCTCTAGAAGCAGAGTTGAGCACAACAAACACAACTTCTCCACTGCCATGTCTCCATATTGGGAAGAGGAGGAATGGGTCACTTAACAATAGGTTATTTGGGAAGATTTTCAAACCGGGTCCTGTGCTTTTGAGATTAAGGCACTGGCAGTAAAAAACACCTTCTCAATACTGTCATACACAAAAATGGTACACAAATGATATCTGTCTCTTAAGAAAAGAAAAAATAAAAAAACAAGTAGGCTACAAATACCAACTCCACAACAGAGTTTCTTCCTTGATAAAAGAATGCCTAGAGAAAAAATGAGAGAACAGTATCGTCTTTTCTTTAAACTTACTCCTGGTACAGTGACAAGGCACAATATCATTAATATTATTTTTCTTTAATGGTTTTGAATCATTAGTTGTCATCATAGTAGATTGCACTAACCAGTTATGCACTTAAATATATATATAACTGGAAGTGTGATTAGTAAATTTAATTTACTGGTTTCCCCAATGGGCTCATCTCCATATTTGGCTTGGTGAAATCAGTAGTAAGAGGCAGGACTCAGTTTAAAGGCCATCCAAGTTAGCTCAGGATTGTTTTCTTGGACTCCAAGACATTTGAGACAGCTTCATGCAGCATGTCCACTGACAGATGTAAAAACACTTTACCAAAATATGAAACCTCATTTTTCAGATGTCTTGGTGGATACCTATATGTACTCGTGCCATGCTGTATACATCAGCCTTTCATTTTACTTTCTTAAAGAGGTGTGAAGATAAAAAATAGTTTCAATGGCTAAATTCATGTATGTGCATAAAATGAATTGCTCACAGTGTAACAGAAATTATGATAAGGTGTGTCTCCACATGTAATGAGGGACAGTATAAATTTTATGATCATGCTGTCTGGAAAATAAATAATACAAATTGTTCAAAGGGCCCTTACAGATATCAGGCAATACTTTGGTATTGAGAGCAGAGATACTGCTCTGGTTTTGTGGCTCCCAGACTGCTATTGGTCTTGTGCTAGTGCTGTAAAACCAGAAAACATTATAGGAGCTGCTTTACTTTTTTCACTATTCTGCCTTTTGTACCAAACAGACATAAGTACCAGAGTTTGTGCGGACACATTCAACTCTAGAGAACAAACCAAATGAATCATAGTTTGTCACTTTTTTCAGTGATGTAGCTCTTAGAACTGTTCTCTGACCAGAAATAGAACATTAGAAATGCAGCAGTTCTTTAAGCAGTTTTCCAGAGATGATCACTACTGAAGAAATGCAATCCTGCTTGATATTCAGTATATATTTTCTCATGACAGTTTTATGGTACAATTAAATTTCATACTTTCTTTTCTACCACTCTGAATATGCATTAGAAAGCCAAGCATCATAATTCTAAACCAATTGGGTTGATTTGCTTGTTAAAATTCAGTTATTGCTTCTTTATGTGTATTTCAAAAAAAGGCCCCTGCCTGTACCAGTATATTGAGAGTCAACACATGGTCACTAAAGGTCTAGGGCACATCAAAATTGTATTTCTAAGCTCAAGTTATGCACTTTATGTGAAAAATGAAACTATGTAATTCTAAAATGGTTTCTTGGAGTAACAAACTGCAGAGAAACAATCGAGCTAATGGAGGGCTAGAGAGAGAGGCAGATTATGAAAAACATTGTGTATTACTTGAAAATTATACTGATATTTAGATGGACATAATAACTTAATAAGACTCATTTGAATGCAAAAGAATGAGCATTGAGTTGATATTAACTTTTAATGCTTGTCATTTTATGTTAATTTATATTTTTAAATTGTAGTAATTTTTTTTTGTAATCAGACTGGCTAATTATACCTCAAACATGTAAATTTGACATGATGGCAAAACCAAATTAAAAAAAAAATTCAACTAAGTACTTGGTTATAAAGACCTATAATTCACTAAAACTGGATTATGGCTGAGTTCCTCCAACCACACAAATCATTATGTTTTGCAGTAGCAGAATCATTCAATTTCTCTGAAATTATTTCTTTAGTTGATTTTACAAGGCAACAGTGTTAATGCACTCTATTTGTGCAATCTTTTCCTGATCACTGATTTGACAATTTTTGAAGAAATCCTTTATCTAACCTTGATATTTGCAAATGCAGCTTTCAAAGATTCCCTCGTGCTAAAAGCATCATTAACAAAAATATATTTTTCTAGCACCAAAATGGTCTCAAACTGGGATCATGAGCTCTGTTCTTAAATAGCACACAGTAAGTTATTTTTGTCAATACTAAACATCTACTAACCTTCTAAAATCAAAATGTAAACCTAGTGCCTTACATTTTATATCTCTGATTCCCTTTAAGGCAATTATTTTCCAACTCATATTAAACAAAGTTACTGTGTCTAAGCATGCCAAATTGACGGGAGCTTATATGGAAAATGAGCACTTTCTTTTCTTATCTTATACTCTGGAGTTAGAGTTTATTTCATTTCTTTTACTGTGTTTACAGAATTGAAATAATAAATTCCTTCTGTCAACTCTGTTCAGATAGCTTTTTAAATGTTCATGACTCAGATGTCTTTTAAAAAACCTAAATATTTTATCTTGAATGACCTTGAACTCCATGAAATTAGGAGATTCAGTGTGCAAAGCTTTATGTACAGTGTTGAGCTGATAACCTTGTTGCACCAGCCCTCTACTCATTTCAAGTTATTTGGTTTTTTAGCAAGTATTTCTGTAATAGAACTCAGTCCTTTAATGAAACATTTTTTCCTTGCATATGACTGAGCAGATGAGTTGATTAACATATATAGCAACTTGAAAATCCTTACTCCCTCAGCAAGCCATTCTTTCTCCTCCTTCTGCCTTCCTTTAGGGTCAGGACTTTATTCATGTTGTCTTTCATAACACAGACTGCAATGAAATCAGTAAGCTAAATTTTAGCAAGGAAAATATTCACTCCAGCAAAACTCCAGTTGATTCAAGAGGAAAATTTCTCCTAAATAGTAATTGAAATTTAAACTGTTGCTTTGGGGTAAAAAAGTGTACAGTTACTGCAAATAGCTAAGTTAGGTGAAGTGAACCTCTGCTTCACTTACCTCCATGGAAATGTCAAAGCAAAAGTCTGTCCCTGAGTTTATTAAGTATTTTCCAACGCCATCATAATTCCTCCTCACTCATCCATGCCTAGAATCCATGCACAGTCCTGAATGCACAGAACTGCAGGTAGTGTCTCCTACAGTGCTGAGAAAGCAGAAGTTCTCTGTGCTGCCTGCCTCTGAGGGCTTTTGAGGAGCAGCAGGGTGTTACATTACCACCCTTGCTAAGGCACTGCAGATCTGTGGCAAGTGTGCTACAGGGCCAGTGGCCCCATGAGCTCACCAGCTGCAGCCAAGGGCTCCAGGGGCAGCAGCTCAGTGTCCACCAGCACCGCAGCAAAGCCACGCAGCCTAAGAGGGCTTCTCTCTTCCAGCAGGAGCAAAACTGTCAGACTGGGGCAGGAGCTTGGTCTGCCTTGTTTTCTCTAACCTTTCTGTGTGGGTAGGTGGCCAGACTCACAATCACACACACAGCTAGTTAATAATTACTGTCTCATTCAACAGAGATTGTTCAAGCACCTGTATAAATGGCTCTGCTCTAGCATCTTTTATCTGCTCTCCAACTGGACCCATAAAATGCATGTAATAGCAGTTACACAGCACCAAGGTTTACATACCCTCAATGCAAAGCAGTGAAAATAGAAGAATTTTGAATATTTGCAGACCATCCTTATGATAAGAACATATCTTTTCAGTGGCTCAGAGCTGATTTTCTTTTATTAAAGCATCTTCCATAATAGCTAGTGCATACTTACAGTGCTAGTTACATTTTTGCAATTATGTTATTCAGAAATAATTGGATTTCTGGGTTTAATTGGGCTCTAAATTAGCCATAGCTTTCATAAAAGCTATTACAGAGACTTCTAATAGCAGCTTTTCCTGCTATTTAAGGACTGAGTATTTCAATGAGAGTGATTCAGCAGTGTAAAAAGTCTTGGCTGCTGTGAACTCTAGCACAGGTTCAGATTAATTATGGCAATTTAGGTACCATCCTTTTGTAATTAAACATTTGCTCAAAACATTACCCAGAGTTATGGGGTAATGCGTCAAACAACTGGTTGTCCTTTAGAACAATATGATTTTGTTTTCCAACTCTTTGGAAGATTAAAGAGCGTTATGGCAGGTCGGCTCCTGATGATCAAGTTCAGAGGCAGAATTAGCACTTGTTTGCTCTCACCAGCCTTTTCACCAGCTCACTTGGGAGGAAGCTGTGTGAGGTGTCCCTCTGATGTTCCTTCCCACCCAGGAGGTCCTGTGCTCCATCTGCTGACCACTCCTGCACACGTGCTTGCATGCAAACATCCCACTATTGCAAAAACAGAGAAGTAAAAATGCAGTCAGCTGTTTTGGAGAATATCCTGGGACAAATCCTTTGACTTAGCTGCAGATGATTGAGGGGTGATGATGAGGTGATTCAGGGGTAAGAGAAACAGACCTGACCCTTGTGCTTTTCCCTGGTTTCTGTCAGTGGCACCTCCAGTGCAGCAGTATCTGTGATCCTCACAATCTTCACATAAACTGTAGGCTAGTCTGCATTTTAGGCATCACTTTGATAAGGAATGGCCTCCTACCAGACAATGTGACACCTGGACCATAATGATACCTTCTGTATTTATGTCCTAGCCTGGTGGGTGACAGTGGATAAGAACAGCAATTGTTTCAATGTGAACTGATTCCAGCCTCTGTGTGCCATGCTTGCTGCACCAGTTGAGAGAGGCTGAGGTTTTTGCTCAGTCCTTCCTCATTTTGAGTCTCAGGTGAAAAATGAAGCTTCTCCCAGATGCACAACTCAAGACTCTGTTGACTGTGCAATACTGGATTTGAGGATGGAGTGTGACCTGCCATGTCAAAAGTCTGAAAAGATTTGATAAGGCAGACTGATTGGGCTTTGTTTTTTAGAGAACAAGTTAGCAAGTATCTACCTGGTATTTTTTGCTTTGGAAAATGGATAATCTAAGAAAATTTAAAATGTATTGTGGTAAGTTTGGCTTATTCTCTAATGCACTCACTCTTCTGATGAAGCCCACTTCTTTCCCAAAGATACTGCCAAAGGACACAAGCCCCATATTTTTAAAATTATCCCAGAAAAACCAGAACACTCATCCAGTGATTCATATAAGTCTGAAAAATGTTTGCCCACATAACAAAGGTTAGAATTCAGCCCCAGATTAAAACATGAGAATCTGCATGCCTACGAATACATATTTACATGTGAACTAGGTGGCCAAGCTTCCATTTTATCCCTGCAGTTTTAGTCAATACACTCACATGAGAAGAGGAGGATTAAGCCCACTGTCCTATGGACACTTTAGGGCTCAGCTCTGTACCTGAATGCAGGTGCTCAGAGCTTCCTGAGGAGCCCTGGGGGACCCCAGCTGCTGTTTGGGTGTTGACCCTGGAGGGTACATGTCTCCCAGGGTTCAAGTGGCACAACTGTAACCCCACACCCATGATGGGGGCACTTGAAGTCACACAAGAATCCTGCATTTACACAGCTGAACTGATATAAAGAAGTCAAAACACTGAAAGAACTTTGGACACTCAGGGACTTCATAGAACATCATAAGATATCACCATCAACTGGATTTATGATGTTACTATGGGGTCCAAACAATATCTGACCTGAAAGACATGACACAAATCCAAATTTGCCAAAATTAGATATGAAGGTTGGAGCAATTCAGCTAAACTTCTGACTCTTGATTTTTTTTCCTTTTTCTTCAAAATGCTGGAGACTTTGCATTTTCTGGCAAAGAAGTCCCCTAGTGACACAGAGTTCCCTTTGCAGGTATACTTCAGGCAAATGGTGAGTGACAACATTTCAGTGTTTTGCTGCAAAAGCTTTTTGGCTTTGTTTTATCCATAATAGTTTGGAGGACTCTGAGATCTGCTGCAAGGCTGAGAAAGTGTTTTGGAAATTCATTTGCTACATTTTTTTTGCACTTTTTTTCAACTACCTGAGAAAACTCAGGGCTCTTTTGTGTAAACAGGGAAAAAGGGTATCAAGGCATGTGTTGACACTCAATCCTTTTCTAGACAACAGGAGTTTCACAATTGATTTCAACAGAAGCAAACTTAAGCCTTCAAGTTCAATATTCCAGTTTGCCACAGACAAATAAAACCTTACTAAATTGTAAAAGTAATTTGGTAAATTGAGTCAATTCACCTAGTTAAATGATTAAAAAATGTAATCAGAAAAGATGTCTTATTAAAAAGCAGTATTAAAGTACATGAACTTCTTTTGATGCCTGTTTCACATAAGCAAAGATTTATCAATATTCATCAATAATATATTCACCTATGGTGACTGTGAATAATGTGATGTTTAATATTCCCTAAATTTTTTAGATAACCTTAGTGAGAAGTCATTAATTATAGTATTTATCTGCTACTCGAAAAAGAACATGATATAAAATGACAACTCAATTTTCCTCTTTGACATTTCAAATACAACCAGGTCACATTAATCAATCAATAATGTGCTTATCATATACTGTGGTCAATTATATCCCAACTATCAGTGACAGTTTTCTGGCTTGCAATCTGGACACATATACTGTCATGACAACTACATTCTTTTTAGCCCTTTTGTATTTTACAAGCAGTGCTCTTGCTTGAGGCACATCATAAATGTACAAAAAGGGCATCAGATACTTCATAATCCCAATTCCATTTCTGTGTTATTCATATATTTCCAAATAATAAACTTTCAGTGCACTGAAATCCAAGAAAAATATGATAAGCTTCCCTTCTCTGAAGAGAAAGTTACACATTAAATAAAGCTGACTGCACTACAAATAAAGCATTCACATTTGCTGATTGCAAGGTAGCAATTATGGCTTACCCCTTTAATGAAGCCATAAACTAGTTGAGTGTACTTCTTTGGTTTATTGCACCATGATAACCTTTTATTTTGGAGCTGTAGCCATATAAGCTATGATTATTAATGATATTTCTGTCAAAGACATTATTAATACTGTTTGCCAGGATATTATTTATATTCTGGTCTATCTGTAAAGATCAGACAGTATCTCCCAAATGAACTTTGGCACAGTTTTAAATAGAACTTCTCACCTTCAGACAAATCAAATAAATCTTAACCGTCCTGTTTTTATTGAAATTATTCTGAATGAATGATACACTCATAGATCTTATGATACAGTATTTCTCCACTGGAAAATGCTGACTGGTGAATGGTCTAATTGATTATTTCAACAATACCTGACTCTAATTTCCCTTGGACATACTTTCTGATAAGGAACAACAGAACATATTAAATTTTCTGGAGGAGAACTTTTTTTTTTTTTAAATTAACTTCTTTTCAAATATTTAATGTGACTTAATAACCCAGCATGAAGTAAAATTATGCAAGAAATAAGTCAAAAATAAATTATCCAGAATTTTAATTAAATTAATTTTGACATATTTGCTCTGATTAGGAATTTGTTTCAAATTGCAGAGCTCCCCATGAAGTAGAATAGGCAGGTTTTATGAGACCACTGACTGATGAACCTTCCTCCCACAAAGGGTTATGGCTTCTGAATAACTATCCTCCATGATTTCTTGAAAATGAGAAAAGATTACTTTTCATATATACTTTTTTTTCATCTTTCTTGCATAAAGTTTGCTCCAACTGGCTCATAGATGGAGGGCTGAGAAGGGAGAAGATGTGTGAGTTCTCAGTGCTTCCAAGTGCATGATGAGACACATCATATATCTTCCTTTGTGAGTGCCAGCAGCAGAATATGGAAATGAGAGGAAATTTGAATATCAAAAGTCATTCTCCAGTTTACCCACTCTTAAAGCCTGTCACAACACATTCCCAGTAGTAATTACCTACCCTGCTCCAAGTCAGAAACAAGGGTATCACAGAGGTGGTTGAATGACCCTATCTGTTGCAAACTGTTAATTTATTCAGGATAAAAACAAAGAGAAAGGAATTAAAAAATAGTTGCATATACCTAACAGTTCAATAACAGCTGTTTGCTTGGTTTTATTGTTTTTACATCATATTTTGATGCTGCTATACTCACTGGGACATTTAAAGGGTAATATAGTAATAATTTATGAAATAAGATAGTCTGATATGCAACAGTATTCCTAGTGGTGCATTTCGTTTCAGATTAGCAATACAAAAACTGTGAAAAGCTGATGGTGGCAGTGGGTTCCCACTGAGACATACCCTATTACAGTGGTATCCATGTCAGCATGTCAGCTTTTTGCTTTTTAATCACTGCTTTGACATCCAGTGACTACAGTGTTTTTCTTTCAAAAGCCATATAGGTTTTCACCCAGGAGCTGAAATCATTTAGATGACATTCCTTCTCCTCCATTAAAGCCAATTAATGAAAGGAGTGCAGGTAAGTCCCATTGAGGAAGACAGATGTACCAGTGCTATTTGTGTGTGCAGGCTGTAAGGAAAAAGCCCTTCCTTAACCCATAGCTTGAGCCCCAGCTGGTGCTGCTGGGACACCAGAGAGTGGGGAGCATTCCTGTGGCAATCTGAAGGTGCATTTCTTTTGCCCTCACAAACATTACGTTAGACTACCAGTGCACAAATACACATGAAAACTGTCAGTGAAACCTGACCTCTTGATATTTAATTAATGTAGTATACCCAAAACAAAGAAAGGCAAGACCCAAAAATTCTGACCTATAATAACAAAGCTAAAATTAAAACGTTGATGAGAGAGGTATGCTGATATATTGGTCAGCTCAAATAATTAGACTTAGTGAAAAATGGTCTTTCAGTCCCTGGAAAAAATTTTAATACTAATAAAGTTTAATAATAGTGTAATACTAATAAAGTTTAATAACTGTAATAAAGTTTTCTCCTCAATTGTAAGAGAACTTTCTCTGAGACCTTTGCCATTGCCTGAAGTGTGGTCAGACTGCCAGCCAGAGCTCTTGCTCCAGAGGGGGCAGAAAGCTTCCTGTACAAAGCCTTCTTTGGATCTTAGTGATGCTTTGAATGGGAGATACTGCTGGCCCACAGGAGAAAAGAGTAGGAGGTGGGCTTTGACAGATATGCAATGTGCAGTGGCAGAGGCTCTGCCTTAGAATTACCTTATTTCCCCCAAAAATGTCTTTAAAATTGAATCATCCTGGTTCTACAAAATCATTGGATCTATTATTCAATCTTTCGTTTCTTTTCTTTACACAATTTCCAGATTTTTATTATATTACCATCTCCCATCAGAGAGAGATATCTTAGTTAGAGTAAACTGAAAATCACTGGTTATGACAAAAAGGAATTCCCATTAACAAGTCATCATCTAATAATTTTAGGATCTTTGCATCCTATTATCAGCTTTCGTATGAAATACCATTTCTTAATGACAGGGATTTGACTAATACTGTGTGAACTCTGTTAACATAATTTGAAAGTTACAACCAAGTGTGTATTTATGGAATAAGCCATCATCTTTTTCATGCTTGCACATAATTTTAGCTTGTGATTTGATCAGATGTGGATGTTGAAAGTTAATTTTCATCAAATCAACTGAGGAAGGAGGAATAGAGTTAGCAGCATTTTCTGCTGGATTAAAACATATTGGCATTGAATTCAAAGGGCCTCAAAGGGAATCAGATTTCCCTTCTCATTGTCCACAAAATTTCCTTTGTGGGTGACAGAGGCAATCTATCCATTTAGTACTTTTTCTTAGGGCCATGGAACAGCTTGTATATGAGATATGCAACTTTTACTGTATTTCAGCTGGTTTCAGTGAAGCCCAAGCATTAGGGAAAATCCAGGCCCCTTTGGTCCCAGTCTTAAAACTTTTGCAATGAACTCAATGCCTGATTAATTTCTGCCACCTCCTGCACTCTGAAAATGCCATATTCTTTTCCCCATCTGCTGCCAGTCCAGATTGATTTTACCTTAATCTGAGTTGAGTCCAAGTCAGCTGTCCTGGCTCCCCAGAGGGTGGAAATTATACACTGGTGTAACAGATCACCTGAAAATTATAAATCTACATGAAACCATGTAAAAATGGTGAAGAAATTTATCTCCTCTTTTTATTTTTTGTTCTGTATGTTTTGTTCCTCATATCTCTAAGTAGGGACAAACCACATTTATATTTAAGAGTTCACTTTCCATCCATCTGAAGACACATTCCTTAGGTAACAGCTTGGGGGAAATGTTCTCCAAGTCAAAAAAACCAAATTTATCAATTTTTTTATTGTTTGAAAAGACAAATGTAGATTTTGATCCCTTTTCTCATTGATGATGTTCATACCACCCTTCCTCACATCTTAAAAGAAAAACCCCAATAATTTTTTTTTTAGAAAACAAAATCTTCTATGAGAAACAGACACTTTGGATCTATTTAAGAGATATATACTCTGCTAACTAGTAGATATCAACTAACAGAAATGGAATCTTGCTTATCTTTTCATAGGTAGACTGACTCCAAGATTCTGAATGAAGAAAACCAATAATAAATTTATGAGGCTGTTCTTTCTGATTGAATTACAAATGTAGAGATCCCTGTGTGAAATACTCTATACAGAATCACAGAACTTCAGAGGAAAATGTCTTATCGACAGGCTGTTCACAAGAGAGCCTCCAAGCAGCAAAATGCTGGCCAGGAAGGTCAGGGAGAGTCCTTCCAGTTCATCTTTACACAGCAGCTACCATTGGCTCAGGTGAATGACTGCTGTTCTCACCTCTAACTCCACATAAAGAGCAATACATTTTTTATCAAGTACATTGTCCCAGAGTGAAATAGGTAATATGATAAAATGACAGCAAATAGAGCAAAGCTGTCCATATCAGCAAGTTACCTGTTGTGCTTCAGTACTCTTGGTGTCTTTGTTTCGGAAATCCGGGTAAGGGGAGAATGTTGGCAGGGAAATGCTAATGGAAATATTTCCTTTGATTTCCAGGAGCCTTGCATCGTGCTTTTACTTTCTAATTTGCAAAATCTGATCATTCACAGTACAGCCCATAGAGTTATTAATTTGAATTAGTGAAGTTCTCTACCTGATTGATTTTAAACCAATTTATATAGGCTTGTCTGTTTAAGCTGTTAATGCTGTTGAAGATTACTATGGTATTACTGCAGTCTGCAATATTTCAAAGCTTATGGAGTGTATCTCACCAAATCCTCAAAAAGGATTTGACTTTCCACACCACTTCTAGTCATCTAAGAGCTATCACTTGTGAAACAAGCCCCTGAAAGCCTGGGCCAACTGTGCCAAGTGCCAGAAAACAGAAGTTACTCTGCTGAAAGAGCTAGAGCAGGAATTCAGCACAAAAACAAAGAACACATTTTTATTTCATCCAACTTCAGGTATCTGGATAAACATTTTGGTTAATTAAGCTATGAAGTTCTTTGCTGGATTTAGAGATTCTGATAGTTTTAGTGATTCAATGTTTAAATTCAGCCTGTACTTTCCTTTGTGATTCATTCATTTTAGTGAATAATTACCCATTTAAAACAAGTACTGGTTTTGCAAACATGAAAAGAATACCTTAATAAATGTAAGTCACTTCTCTGCTCTAACTGCACTGGGAAGATAGATTAGTGTTGTAAATTAACCCACAAACAGACTTTATGCTCTCTTGCTCCTTAAAACAAAGCCAGTGCATGGCTAAGTAAACCATCCCTGAAAATATGTGGCTCCAATTTCTCAGCCAGTACAGAAAACATTATTAATAATCTCCACTTCAAAAAGTTTAGCAAATGACAACAGCCTCTAGCAGAAGGGAAACAGAGCACCATCTGCTGTACAGCCCTGCAAATGTTTCAGAACAAAAGCTGCAAGAAAACCATCTTTACCTTAAGTTTTCCAAATAGTTAGGATATATGGAAGGTCACTGTCATCAACAGTGCATGACCATGAGCTTTGGATGGAGACAGTCTAAAGTTAGAGAGATACATGAAGACACAGGGTTCACAGTAAGTTGTCAAAAGCTACAGGGAGAAAGCAAAGCATGGAGTTTTGTTTCTTTGGAGGCACTAGCATGCCTGTGGTTTTTTAAAGTGCAGAATTTGACAGCCTATATAAGTAATATCTATGTGCTACTATATGACCCTGCCCTTGGGCCACAACAATCCCAGGCAGCACTACAGGCTAGGGGAAGAGTGGCTGAAAACCTGCTCATCAGAAAAGGACCTGGGGGTGTTGCTCAACAGCAGCTGAACATGAGCCAGTGTGTGCTCAGGTGGCCAAGAAGGCCAATGGCATCCTGGCTTGTATCAGAAATAGTGTGGCCAAAAGGACCAGGGCAGTGATTGTCCTTCTGTACTCAGCACTGGTGAGGCCACACCTTGAATCCTATATTTAATTTTGGGCTCATTACAAGAAGGATATTGAGGTACTGGGCACATGTCCAAAGAAGGGCAATAAAGTGATAGTTGCACAAAACCTGCACAAAAAAACATCCCTAAACCAACACCAACCTAACAGTGTGATATAAATAGAGAGGGGTTACATATTTATTATAGCCTCACAAGAGGAGCTAGAATGAAGAAAAGAGGACTGTCTAGGCAGCTTTTCAGGTGGATAGATACCAATGAATGCAAACCTGGAAGCAGAGTGACCAAACATCTCTGACCTGGTGGAAAAGGCTGGCAATGTTCTGCTCACTTCAGTCCTGTCATTCACTTAGCATGGCTTCAGTGAAACTTGTTATAAAAAAGGTTGATTCAACCCTTCTCTACTTTTAAGAGCAGTAGAAATGTTTTGATTTTTTCCCTCTAAGCTCTAATCTTGTCCATGATGTGTAAGGATATTATATTGCATCAACCAGCCAGAAGAAATACAAACCATTTCTGACTCCTTCTCTTTGAGGAAAAAACTCTACTTTGCCACTGTCACTGTCCTTCTACAGGCCTGTGTAAATAAGAAATTAGAGTTCCTTGCATAACTTACTTTGTATCAATCATCAGCAAGTCAGACAGCTCTATTAATAGCCTGCAGAGAGCTACAATCCACAGTTTGGTCCAGGTTACAAAAGCACCTGGATAAGACCCCAGAATGAAAGGGCAGTCACGGTCTGGTCTGTAGGGAATCCTTAACTGGATGGATCTGCCATCATCATCCTAATTTGGACAGAGCTGCTTTTGTCATTGCCATTTCATTTGGACTTTGTGGGCTGCTGCTGTGTCAAGATACCTTTTATATGATGGCTGGTTTATCTCAGAATTGATGCCCAGCAGCTGAAATTGTATAAAGCAGTAAAAAGCTGTCTTTTGCCATGAACTGGTGAATTAGGCTGATGGCAACACATGAGGAGAGGTTGCAACAAATGAGAAGCAGAGGGGAGCAGACAGGTGGGTTTACAGCCTCCATCACAGCCTCCCACACTGAGCAAACAGGCTGGGTAACAGTGGAAACATTCCCATCAGGGTGACCCTAAGGATGGGATGGTGACTCTGGAGGCCATGCACAGACCACAGGGGGACACACAGGTGTGGGGTGAAGGTGTGAGGCAGTGGAGTGAGCTGCAAATGCTGGCAGGGGAGCACCACAAGTCCCAAGCAGTGCAGCCTGCTGTGGAAGTGGCCCAGTCAGCAGCCCCCATCAGTCAGGGGAACAGGGAATACACAGTTAAATCCAGAGAGGAGATTAAAAATAATAACAGTCAAGGGGAGACTACCAACTGGATTTAACTTTAACAGTTAAGCTGTCAGTGACTAGTGAAAACAACTAGACTAAAAGAACACCACCAAAAGTAGGCAGATTTCACCCTGAAAGTGAAACCCCAACATATAGAGGAAGCAGAACATTTCAGCACTCTTCTGTCTCTCCCCCTTCACAGAGCACTTTCACAGGGTTCAGGAAGTCCAAGAAAGAATACAGGAAAAGTCATTCTCCTTCCTCAGAGAAATGCAGTACTGTGATTCTTCCCACTAGTCTGGGATGAAAACATCTGGATAAAATTTTTTTTTTCCATCTGCTGAAGTAACAAAATCAAAATGGTATCATGTAGTTTATTCTGCAGCTATAGAGGCTAAAGAGATTTAGAAACATCTTATTTCTCATAGCTATTGAATTATGTCTGTTTTTATCATTTTTCTGAGTCTATATCACTTCACTGGTGTAAGTGACCAGTTGAAAGTCTACAGCAACTGCTTTCAAAAAACAACCCATCATGAAAACCTTCTTTAACAAAACAAAGGCTTTGGGCATCAAAAACATGGCCATGTTCTTTCTGTTTTACTCCAGACCACAGGAAAGTTTTGAATTCACACACAAAAAAAGTGAAATGTTATGTTTAAATTAATGTGTTTTCTTAGAAACTCAGTTTTGCACCAAGTAACTTCTCACAAAATATACATTTTAAGAAGTTCAATGAACACAGCTTGTAGTAATATTCCTAATATAACAGATTTAGAAAGCAAACTAAAAAGCTTGAGATAAACATACATCTGATGCTATTAAAGCTGCACTTTTGTGCTCCCTCTCCCTTGAGATTCTGCTGAATCTAGGGCTCCTAGATGACTGTAAGCAGTAATGGTCTCTTAAAATTAAGACCAAATGTGAAGGAAATGCAAAGCAGTTTGTGAGTTCTTCCTGTCCACAGAACCAATTAGATTACAGACTGCCACACCATTCTGTGTTTTAATTGCTGTTTGAGATTTCACTGCATCCTGAAAAATAAAATTGTTTCCTTTTCAATTAGTGCCCAAGAGATATTTAAGAACAAAACTGCATGAAAACAATGGTAATAGTAGAGATTTTATTGAGATGAGTGCCACTTAATTTTCTTAATTTCATGCATTTCCCAAAAGAACACAACACCTAATTCTTTGCTTATCCCATGTTCTCTACAATTCCCAAATGTACCAATTTTCAGCCCATAGAAAGCAGTGTGAAGAAAAACAGTAACTATAGAGAAAATATTGATTTTAAACCCTTGATTCAAAGCCCTAGGGAATCAAAAGATTAGTTACTTTTAAGGACTGTACTAAAGGTGACTTTCAGCTACTTCATAATTGAAATGCAAAGCAAATAAGTAATGGGGAGAGGAGTGGGGCACAAGGTGTGTTGGGTGTACAGAGCTGCCACAGAGAGCATTGACCATGGGGCAGGGGAAGCTCTGAATTCAGTGGAGCTGGCCCCAGGGAAAACAAAATGCCTGACAGTATCAAAGGAAAAACAATATTTAATCCACTCATAAACCACTCCCAAAATCTCCTCATAAAACTCAGGACTAGAAGTAGTGAAGGGCTACTGTCACTAAACCTTGTGTGGTAGGATGACCCTGGCTGGACAGCAGGTACCCACCAAAAGCTATATCACACCCCTCCTCAGCTGGACATGGGAGAGAAAATAGCACATAAGGCTTGTAGGTCAGGATAAGGACAGGGAGAGATCACTGACTCAGTTATTGTCACAGGCAAAACAGGCTCAACCTGGGGAAAAATTAATTCATTACCAATGAAATCAGAGTAGGGCAGTGAGAAATAAAACCAAATCTTAAAAAACAACTTCCCCCAACCCCTCCCTTCTTCTGAGGCTCAAGGTCACTCCTGAATTCTCCCTCTCCTCTGCCCCTGCACAGGGGGATGAGGAATGGGGGCTGCAGTCAGTTCCTCACATGTCTCTGCTGCTCCTTCCTCCTCAGGGGGAGCTGCACACAGTGCTCCAGGTGTGACTTCACCAGTGCTGAGTACAGGGGGCAATCCCTGCCCTGCTCCTGCTGGCCACACTATTCCTGATACAGACCAGGTGCCATTGGCCTTCTTGGCCACCTGGGCACACACTGGCTCATGTTCAGCTGCTGCTGACCAGCACCCCCAGGTCCTTTTCCACCAGGCCACTTTCCAGCCACTCTTCCCTCAATCTGTAGCGTTGTATGGGGTTATTGAGACCCATGTGGAGCCCTGGGCCTGTTGAACTTCAATACTGTCAGACTCAGCCCATTGATCCAGTCTGTCCTGATCCCTCTGCAGGTCAACATTCCCTCCTAACTTGCTGTCATCTGAAAACTTACTGAGGGTGCAGTCAATCCTCTTGTCCAAATCACTGAAGATATTAAACAGAACTGGCCCCAATACTGAGCCCTGGAGAACCCCACTGGCACCCAGTTGCCAACTGGATGTAACTCCACTCACCACCACTCTCTCTGTGCCTGGCCATCCAGAGAGTTTGTAACCCAGTGAAGACTGCAGCTGCCCAAGCCATGGGAAGCCAGTTTCTTCATTAGAACACCATGGGAGACAGTTTCAGCTTTACTGAAGTCCAGGGAAATTACATCTACAGTCTTTCCCCCACCCACTAAGTGGATTGCCTTGTCACAAAATGTGCTCAGGTTGCTCGAGCAGGACCTTCCTTTCCTCGACCCCTGTTGGCTGGGCCTGGTTCCCTGGTTGTCCTGTACATGTTGCATGACAGCTCTCAAGATGCTCTGCTCCATGCCCTTCCCTGGCATCGAGGTCAGGTTAATGGCTTTTAGTTCCCTGGAGATATCTCAGCAGTTACCTTTGCCCAGAAATTCAGTTATTTGGCCTTCAATATGTATTCAACCCTGTATCACAGCAGGTGGGAGGTAGTGAATATGGTTTCCACAATGCTGAAAATTAATCCAGATCTCTGATGTGAGTATTTGGCAGAGACTTGTTCAAGCTGCTGTCTAACCAGTACTTATGAGTGTACACAGAGCACAAATGAAAAGACATCTGGAAACTTCCTAATTGGCTTTGTTGGCATAGATGGATTACTTCCCAGAAATGAAAGGCAGAAGGGTCTTCTATCAGTCTCTGAAGTTCAGTATTTTTTATTTTAATTATGCATTACCTAACACAAATGTCTTCTTCTGTGATCAAAAGGACTTTGGGAAGGGAAAGAAACCAGCAGCCAGAATTAGAAATGCTGACTGAGGAGCAGACGTAGGGATTACCAAAATTCACAGATCAGCCAAAACTCTCAGATCAGCAATACTCTACAGATATAATGTGTAGATGCTGCAAGTCAGTTGACCTGAAGCTATTTTTCTTTAGAATCACTGAATATCTCAAGCTGTAAAAGACCCATAAGGATCATTGTGCTCAACTCTCTCCTCCTCACAGGACTAGCTAAAGCAAAAGGCAAAGGGCATTGTCCAGATGTTCCTTGAGCTCTGGCAGGCTTGGGGCTGTGACCACTTCTCTGGGGAGCCTGTTCCCATGACTGACCACTCTCTCATTGAAGAACCATTTTCTAACACCCAATCCCAACTTCACTGATTGTTGTTAGATCACCTTAGAGGTTACTAACAAGAGTAACTAACAGGAGTAACACAGAGTGGATTTTTCAGATATAGTAGCTAGGGGAAAAAAATTAAATTTGTATTTGCATCAGAAACACTACTACAGGATGTTATCCTGCCAGGAAGCAGAACACTGATTTCTGATTTTTTACTGATTTCTCTTCAACCACAAACCAACACTTAACATTTAAATAATTTCAAAAAAAAGCTTCAGGAAGAAAAAATTCTTTCCTGGACATATTCACAAATATTTGGAATAGCAAGGAATAAACCTTAAATGGATCTGGCTTTGGCTGGGATTCACCTTAGCTCACATTAGGAATCTGCATTGTGGCACTTGATTCTAAGCTCACTTCCTAATCTCCATCAGCAGGGGAAAAAAAAAATCTGCTTTTAGAGTAAAATTTCTTTTGATTGTTATATATCTACCTTAGGATGAGATGAATTGAGCTACAGAATTTCCTTTTAATGGTGGTCTAGAACCATTAATTCAGAGAATTTGGTGTTATGAATCCAATATATGTTTTCAGTAAAGGAGCTATAAATTTCCTGATGCATGAGCCCCTCATTAAGGTAGTGTGAAGGACTGAAATGTTAAAGGTTAATGACTCAAACAATTGGCCACTTGCAAAAGCAGCAGGATGCTGTGCTCTAATCTGCTTCAGGGGTGGGTCCTAGTAGGTAGCACCAAAGAATATTTGAAAAGTAGTACCTGGTATATTTTATAAACAACAGTGAAAATTCTTCTCTTCCATTACAAAGTTATGAGGTTCAGTATTATAACAGTTATAAAAAAGATCTGAGCTGCACCTAAATTGTACATTAATGCAACAGAAATAACTATGAGCTACTTCAGAACTGTTAGCCAATATAACTAGACATGAGACCATTAGCAATAATTACATAGTTTTATTTCAATACAAGCTTGCAGCTCAAAGAATTGCTATATAAAAAGTAACTTACAGGCCTGTTCAAGGACACCAGAGACAAAAGCTAGAGCACTCTGATGGAAATAAACTGAATGAACTACGAGTAGCAGAAATGTTTTCATGGAAAAGCATCTCCATTCCTTCAAAGTTCATAATCTGTTTATTTCCTAGTAATTTGCTGAGGTGATATAACTAGACTGTTAACTTTGAGGAGAAAATACACTGCAAGGCACAAACTCTGTTCTGAAGCGGGTACTGGCCTCGCTAGCAAAGTTTCTCCTTGCTGCTGTCTGAAGAGAATGGGCATTATGTACATGCCTGAGGAGTTTGATTTTCAGTAATTTTAACAACAGACACAAACTGACATGCAGAAGGTTCCCTCTGAACATCAGGAAGCTTTTTTTTTTTTTTTTTTTACTGTGAGGGAGACCAAGCTTTGGCCAAGGTTGCCCTTGCAGGTTGTGGAGTCCTTGGAGATATTCAGAAACCAAGTGGACACTGTCCTGGGCAAACAGATCTATGTAGCCCTGCCTAGGCAGTGGGCTTGAAGGTCCCTTCCAACCTCAATCCTTCTGTGATTTTAAGATGCTTTTAAAAGTTCTAGAAACCACTCTGTATTTGGATTTCTACTGCTTATGCTCTAAAAGGTACTCTTATTTAGTTTACCATATATTTCACATCTGTGAAAAGTGGGTGCAACATCCATCATTCAAGTCTCAAAAGTTACCTTTTCTATGTTCAATCTGGATATTAAAAACACTAGAAGATGGGGGAAGGAATGTTCTTCCCTGTGTCTCTGTACTACACATGTACAGGCAACTTTGTGCACAAAACAGAAAGAGAGAAGGAAAGACAGGGATGAGGGTATTGATTTTTTGTTTGACTCAATACTGTCACAGCCTCTCTGAATCTTGTAGCATGATCCCAAAGTGAATAAATGACTAGGATAACTCCTTTTTTTTTTAGCAAGACATCACTCCTACACATCTCCAAGATACCAGCTCTAAAATGATATTATGGTATGTGTGCTTACCAAGGAATTGATTTGAAAAGCAACACTTCTCGCCACCTCCCTTCCCAGTTAAGCAGGATACAATGCTGTACTTTTGGGAATAAATTAAGAACAAAAGAAATGAAAACTGTGTTCATTACTAACTAATGTTGTTGATAATGTGAAGGCATTCAAGTAAGTCTTCCGAATTCAGAAATAAAATATGTTTGCAATACATGTGAGTGTTGAAATACTTTCGTGTCCATTAGCAAACCAGAAGTTAAGCAAACACTGACCAAGTATAAACATTTAAAATTCAGCAGATCTAGACAATTTACAGTAGGAAATCATAAAAGAATTTCTGGGAGAACACTGCTGTTAATAGGTTCAACAAATCTCAGAATTCCCAGAAAACTCCACAAAACAATCTAGATAATTTTAATATTATTTAAAATACTGAGTAATTTTTAGTTAAGACTATGAGATTATGTGTGTGTCACACACACACAAAAAAATATTGCAGAAGTTGCAACACAATTATCTGGAAAGAAAATAAAATACTACAATCAGAAGTAATCAATGTGCTTTCCAGGAAGATAAAGCTTGTCAAACAAATATGATTTTATACCTGAATATATTTTTTCATTCCACAAAGCTGAAATTATGCTATGCAGACAAAAAACAGAAACACAAAAAACCTGCAAGATTAACCAGTCACTCTCAACAAATAATCTCTGATAGAAAATCATTATCAAAGAGCTGTTTCTAGTGAAGTTATGAAGGACAACATTATTAAAAGCTTTCACTGGTAATTTGGAAGTAAATATAAAATCACAGCCAATGAATTTTGCAGATGACAATACCTGGTAAGATGATAAACAGTGATAACAGCAGCAATTCCACAGCTGAATCTGCATTACTGTGATGAAACAGCATTAGGCTGAGCTCATTCTAACAAATACCCCCACAGCAAGGAATGAAGATCCAAGCCCAGGAATGGAAAGTGTGCTAACATGAGCACTCAATGTAAACATTTAGAAATTACTAGGAAAATTTTACCTATTTATTAAAATTACCAAATCCTTAACTATACTGTATACAACACTAAAATCCTGTATACCATATTTTGTGCTGTGCCCATATTTTAAGGAGGCTTCTGTAAAACTGATGAAGGTATTAAAAAGAGTCACAAAACCTAAGAGATGTGTATGAGTAAAAGTTCATGAACTCAATTTGTTTGAGTTATCCAAAATGAAACTGAGAAGTGATTTGATTGCTACATTTACTATCACCACAAGGAGAAACTGCAGCATATTAAGGACCTCTTTACCCCAGTGGGGAGAAGCATAAAAAGAATCCATGGCTGAAACTTAATACCAGAAAAAATTCAAATGAGACATGAGGCACACACTCATCACTGTGAGAGCAACAAACCACTGCAACAACCAGGCAAAGGGAAGCATCTTCTTTCTTCATGCACTCAAACCAGGGCTGGACATTTCTCAGAAAGGCATGGGCTAGCTGGACATAACTTATCCTTTGGTCAAATAAATTACTGGGCTCATTACAGCTGTAACAGGCAGGAATTTGATGGCTTGTGATATATGACTGATGAGACTAGATGAACTAACATCCTACCTCCCAAGGCCAAACTTTATTAATTGATTTATTAGTGCTTTATGCTGCCATCCATTGCTGGGGTATCTGAACACTTTCATATTAAATCAATAGCAAAATCCTTAATGGACTTCAAGGAGCTTCTGAAACGTCTACTTTCAGGAGTAAAACTAATTAGGGGAGGATTTCTGAAGAGGTCAGAAGGTCTGTATTTATCCTTCTTGTTGAAGACTGTGTATTACTGGATTTCCTTTGTGCTTATGGGGTATTTTGAAGATGAGCCAGTGATTTCAGTCAGGCACAGTACTGCTAAAAGGTTCTGTTTAAGAAACTCAATGCAGTTTGTCTCCTCTAATGCCTGCCAAGGTGCCAGTGGGTATCATGACAAAACTCTCTTCATTTTCCAGTGCTGTTTAGGGTAATGGACACTTGCTTTACTGACACACAAAAAAAAAAAAGCATCCTCAGAGAGTCATAATTTAGATGAAAATGAAGAGATGAAGAGTGCTGGTATGCACAAGGCACCACATAATGTACTCCTCTAAAAATTACACCTTCCCAGAGACACAATACTATTCTATGTGGAGAATAAGCACTTTCACATCTAACAGTTATAAAGTTATGGCATAGGATGTGGTGTTCTCAAAATACATGTATTTTACAAAAAGGTATTAATTGTCACTTGGACTGTTAAATTTATAAAATACTTAAGTTTATTTTGTGCAAATATATAAAAATTCCCAATGTATTTGACAAATGTACACTAATAAAGTGACTTCTAATTAATTTAGAGACTGCTTGAGGTCTAGCACATAAAAAATACTGCAAATTTGCTAGCTCCATTTTTCTTACAATAGCAAACTGGTAACGCTTTATTCTTCAAGTTAATCAATTTTCATTAATTACACCCTATCCTTCTGGGCAAAGAATAATCAAAATAGGCAAAATAGGATTACTGCAAAAATAAGATATTGATTTAGTTTTTAAGCAGTATCCTACCATCACTAATTTTTACTCAGTTTATTCATTATTTTTATGGACCAGTGCTGAAGGTACTTTTCAAAATCATGTGTGTTTCAATGGGCTATTTGCAGCTGTTAATTTTTCAGCCAGAAAAATTTTATATACTGTGCATTCTATTGCATTCAGCAATCCCTCTAAAACTTTGTTTGGGCCTTTTGAAGTCACAAATCAATTTTCTCTCCTTGTACCTTCACAGAAAGAAGAGTTGATTGAAGATATTGCTTCTTCCTCAGAGGTCATCCAGCACCTACCTGAACAGGGCACAGACCAAGCCCTTCTCTGACACCAGGTGCCCTGGCAGCCAGGTGCTCAGGCTGTTCTCAGAAGCCCTGCTGAGCCTGCCTCAGGCAAGCAGAATGGCTCAGATCACCTCCTTTCAATTGTAAGGGCTTCAACAGCCAAGCTTTCTTCCTGAAGCACACCTCTGGTAAAAAGCCTTTATGTCTACAGATAAAATAAAGATGATTACAATTCTGTAATAGTCTATACAAAGCTGAAAGGGAAACTAAATTTATTCCCCAAGTTACAATCAAGAAACACACAGCACTGCTTAAGAACTACACTGGGTCAAGAACACCCTTAGGTGCCCAGACATGGTGCTCGTGCACCAATGCTGTGGAGAAAGCAGCATGCCTGCTCCAGGGAACCCTTCTGGCTTGAACCACTACAATTACCTTATCACAGCAAAGAGCTCTGCAAGCACAGCTCTGCATTCTGGTGGCAGAACACATAAAACTGCCAGTGAGATCCAGAAGATCAGAGAGGTAAAGTGACACCAACTCCTGGAGAAGACAGGCAGCAAGCAGACTGGAGGGTAATGAAGAAAGGAGACAAACCAGGAAGAACAAGCAGTAAGGATGAGAGGTAGTAAACCCCCAGTACATCAATTTTACCCACAAGACTGATGAATAATATTAAATCAAAAGACAAATGTATACAACACACTTTGGGTAGCAAAACTGGGTTTTTTTTATTTATTTGGCTTAGATCTGCAATCCAAATTCACCTTGAATAATACCATCCATGGCATAAAAATGTAAACCAAAAGAATAAAGTAAAACATAGCAAAATATTTTAAAATTTAAAAAATAGCAGTATTTTTTGGGACTAGTCAGTCAGTGACTAGTCAGAACTGCATTGAATACTTGACAGAAGTTTCATGAAATCCCATAGGCAAGCTGAGTTTCTTAGACACCAGCTGCTCAGTGAGACACAGGAGGCCAGCATTATAAAGCTAAAACATCAGCTTAAACTCAATTTGATTTCCTAGTCTTAAACTATGAGTTGAAACGGATTATATTGTTTTAATTTTCTTGGAAGCCTAAAAAAACATGCCCTAAATACTCATTAATTCAACCACAAAGGTTTGCATTTTAGGATAACTTCTACATCTACTTTAGTATTCCAAAGCTATTCTTATAAATATTACAGACTGGTTTAATGTAAATTACTCTAGTAAAATGTGTACAGGAATGACTGGCAGAACATTAACATTCATAAGACATAGAAGAAGAAATGGACCTGTTGTACCCAGATTATAATTCTGAAAATGAGGGCATGATATTAAATGACCCAAAGGAAGAACAGGAGGGAAAGTGACCTCCCAGAATATGAAGGAAGTAGAAAATGATAATAAATTGCTCATCTCAGTTTAATAATTTAATACAAGCTGCATAAAATAGAAAGGCCACTTAGGAAGGCACAAAAAGCATTTTTAGCTATCCGTGTTCAATACCAGTAATGAGAAAATTAAAGACAGCACAATTTAGCAGCACTTCTCCAAGAGGTGAGGAACCCACAGGTAAGCCCAAGTTTGCACTTTGTGGCCTTGGAGAGGCGTGAAGTGCAGAAACAACCCCTAGCAAACAAACTTCACACCCTCTTTTCTCCCCTTGCAAAATTCTGTTTGGTTTCAAGTGAACATTTAATAAAGCAAATTCCCACATTTTTGCTCTGCTGTAAGGGGATAAACAAATCAATAAATTATCTGTGGAAAAGAGGGAAGGGGAATTCGGGTGAGAACATTAGTTCAACAGGTACCTTGAAAAGTAGTTATAACACTTACAGACTGTAGGGTTATGTTATATGCTTAAAGGCTTCTAGCACACTTTTGGAATACAACATGCCTGTATTTTAGAAGTTTGGCACTCTTAAAACAGCAACAAACTGTATCAGACTTGAGAAGTCCTGCTTTTGTAGACTTGTTTTAGTAAAACAGAACAAGGAAACTGTCCTGATGTCTAATCTATAAGTATGGCCCATGACCAATGTTCCTGAATGAGGGTGTTCAAGTGCTGATCTCTGGCCTTGACCCAGACTCTGGAAATGGGTTTAGCTGTTGGTTTTTAAGGGTCATGTGGAATTCAAAGACAGCAGGCCGGGACTAACAAGGAGATGCAAATAACTGTAGCATTCCCCTCCCTTTTTAGCATGATCATTAAGAAACAAATAAAACCAGTACAACAATACAGCAACAAGGGGGCAGTTATTCTAGTTTCAGAGAGTGTAGATAGAGTGATACAAAGGATCTACAGCAACAAGTTACAGTTCTTGTCCTTGACATTCACAGTAAACGAGGAATCAATCCTTTAAGAATTATCTGCCCATCCCTCCAGGTAAGGGGCTGACACAGGGAAAAGTCAAATCACTTGACAAACAAAGGACACTAACCCTTATATCCACCAAATCAGAAATTAGATTCAGGCATAAAGAACTATTTC
Organism: Peucedramus taeniatus; assembly: GCA_013400575.1. NCBI lineage: Eukaryota > Metazoa > Chordata > Aves > Passeriformes > Fringillidae > Peucedramus > Peucedramus taeniatus. The sequence goes on along the minus strand of WBNO01014626.1, from coordinate 30,961 downwards.
AAAATTGGTAACTGTATATCAGAAATCTGTAGTTATCCAGCTCCTGTTGTGCAAAATTGTACATTCTTTGTTATCTATTTTATTCCTAAGGATTAGCTGGAAACTAAATCAAAGAAATTAAATACAAGATGGACACCTTAGAGCAGCCTTCCAGTACCTGAAGGGGGCCTAAAAGAGAGCTGGAGAGGGACTTTTTACAAAGGTTTTAGGGAGAGGATAAGGTTTTAAACTGAAAGAGAAGGTTTAGATTAGCTATCAGGGAAAGAATTCTTTACTGTGAGGATGGTGAGACACTGGAACAGGTTGTCCAGAGCAGCTTCCCCATCCCTGGAAATGTTCAAGGCCAGGTTGGATGGGGCTTTGAACAACCTGGTCTAGTGGGAGGTGTCCCTGCCCAGGAGAAGGGGTTGGAACTAGATGAGCTTTAAGGTCCCTTCCAACCCAAACCATTCTGATTCTATGATCTGTAAGTGGAAATAGACTGGGTCCCTTGTTTGTGCAACTAAGGTGGCACCCAGATATAGGAGAAACTTCTAAAATCCAGATTTAACAGAACTGATGGTCATTGCTTTGATTAAAGAAACTTGCAATGATGTGGATGAAGCAGGCAGGCACTAGGCATGCATCTACCCTAAGAGAACAGATATTCAGGGAAGAAACCACCAGATGATCACTCAAGGAACATAATAACTTTACTAATGACTGCAAACTTCCTCCTACCTGAATATCATCAAATAGCAGTCTGAAGAAAAAATAAAACTCAACTACAGCAGGAATACAGGTCCTCCTTTAATTACAGGTTTCTGCAAAGAGACCTGTAATAATACCTCCTGCAATTTTTATAAGCATTCAAATGAATGAAGAGCTTAGTGATTATCTTTTAAAAGCAGTGCAGGGAAAAGGCAGAAGGGAGCATAAAGAAACCCTGCAGAAATTTGCAAGCAAACATACAGGAAGATGCACATTCATAAGTTTAAATGAGGACTCTCTCAAGAATTGACTGCAGCTGTGCATAAAGCAACCACAGAACTCAAGAGACACAACTGAATTTTAACTCAAGAATTTCCAATTACTCAATATTCCTTCAAGAAACTTAAAATTTTAATAGTCCCACGAAGGCTCAAAAAGGCATAGGAGACCAACATATTTTGAATTTCATGACAACTTTGAAGGACAAGCTGTTCTTATATAGATCCACTAAATGGTTACAAGAGAGAGATTTTGAGAACTATTCTAAAATGAGATTTCCTCCTCACTTCCTGAAGTGGAAAATTCACTATTACCTCTGTAAACATCTTCTGTTTTGAAATCTGAGTAATAGTTTTGAATACTCTACTAGGGCTAAAATGCAACTGCAAGGCAACCTGCATTTCTATAGGAAACTATCCTGCATTATTTAAGATTTGGCAGTTGAATACAGAAAGCAAATTGTCAAATGTTTCTCTGTAGTGTTAAAAAGATCAAACATTTTTTGTTTTCCTAAGGGAACTTGGGGTGCATACACTCATGTTTAGTTATTTTTTACTCGCTGGGTTCATGCTTTGCCCATTTGGACAACTTGAACAAATAACTTGGCTGTTATTTGTGCAAAACTCTGTAGGAATTTCAGTTATTCTTCTCAAATATACAAAAAAAAAAAAAATGCAGCCGTACAAAACTGAACTTCCAAAAAAGAAACAGAAGAATTCAAAGAGATCAGAAATAAATCAGAAAAATCACTTATAAGTTCCTGTGCATAGAAAAATGCTCAGACTGACAGCAACAACCCCATAAGACAGATAAAAGATCTTTCACAAGACCCATGGTGATGAGAAGTACCTTCCCACCTTCCCACTACTTCGTGCTTCTACTGTCCCTGCTACAGAAGAATCCACTTTCTGCTAACAGAAGTCATACATTCACATTACAGTTCTCTGCAACTTATTTTAACACAAAAAATGACTGGAGCTGTTTCAAATGTCATCCATTCACAAAGCAGCAAAGTGGGCAGGAAAGCTACAATAACTATCATAATCATATTAGATACCATGAGAGAGAATGTTAAAATAGTAACTACTCAAAAAAATTGATAATTTACTAAAAAAAATTTGGACAAAAAGCCTATGCGTTAATTTTAACTATATATGAATATTCCACTTAGTCAAGTAAAAAACATAAATCGTACTGCCAGTAAGTGGATATTGTTAAACCTGTTTGATAGTTGAAAATCCTTCCATTTGAACCAGAAAACAGACAATGAAAAATAACTTAAGCCTTCTAAGTAGAAAGTCTACATATGCCTATGCATTTGGAGACACCTTTATAAACCAGGCAGAAGAAACCAGAAGTCTAGTGTTTTCCTACAGATAAGCTGAAGTTAGTGCTCAGTTTCACCCCATTTAATCTGCCACAAACACCATCACAGCCATAAATGTGAGTCAATGAGCAGCAGTAATTCATTGTTATTTCCACTCAAAAAAGAGCCCAATAATGCATTTACAGCTAACACATGACACCTTCAGCTATACCTCTTGCATGTTCTGCTTCTAAACCTTCCAAGCAGACCCAGACCATATCCTACCACTAGATTGTAGCTACTTCCTTTTCCATGCTGTGTAGATAGGAAGTGCAATTTGTGAAGAGGAAAAGAAAGCCAGCTGGCTTCTTCGTCATCCTGTTATGTAAAGTGGACAGATGGAAGTGGGGAAAGCCTGAATGGCTGGAGTATGTCTGGTATGGACAGAAATCTGGTACAGATCAAGAAATACGCTGTCTTATAATCAGCATTTTGCCAGAAGTTTAGAATTTGACCAAATTTAGGTCAAAACCAGCACGAGGCAACTCCATACTCTTTTAAAATATGTTTAAAATAACAAAAAATATTTTCCCCCCCTCTAAACCTGTTTTCTTAATCATTCTAAACTTAAACCAAAAGCTTACCAAAACCAATTCAACTGGCATTAAAGGTTACCACAGTTTAAATTTCAGCAAAACTACAAATAACTGGACAGACATTTTCTGTATCTTATGCAGCCTTAGTAACTGGCAGTGGCACAAGCACCACACACAAAGATGTTTCAGTCCCATGAAGGGATAGCTTGCTTTTCATACAAGTAAGGGATAGCTTACTTTTATACAATGAGTGACAGAAGTTCATCCACATAAGATAATAACATCTTCACACATCTCTTTAGCATGAGACTGTGATCCCTTTAGAAGAGACAGAATAATGGGTACCATGACATAAAGACTAATCAAGCATGAGGAAGACAGATTTATCTTCAGTTAAACTGAATGTATATTTCCTGATGTTTACATTTTTCCATCTAACTTTACACTTTATAATAACTTTATAACAAATAAGTCATTAAAAATTGGATTCCTAAAGGTCTGTAATTTGTTAGTACTCACTATGTTTGTAGAAAAAGCAATGTTTCTAAAACTAGACAGCAATAAGAATTCCCAAGCTAGATATAAGTTCTACACTACTAAGCATCTAACCTTACAAATCAGGTATCAAAATGTTTGGGAGCATAACTGGTTTCTATCACATCTGGATTCCCAGTCTTTTTAGTGACTTTAGTGTTTCCCTTATAAGCCAGATTTGGGTTTTCGTTTGTAAAGGTAGGTTGTTTTCCTAAATTTAAAACACAGGGGCTAGAGAACTATAAATGTATTTGAAACAGACAAATACTCTGCAGAATTACTTAACGGAAGCTTCTTGCTTTTTTTAAAACTTGTCTAAAGTGTTCATAAGTGTTACCTGGAGGTGACCTGAGATGAGCAGTTTTCATTTCTATTAAAAAAAATAATCAAAACCTATGGCATAAGGCCATATTCTGCTATTTGTAATATGGTAAGTAAACATTTCTAGTTATAAGCACAAAGTAAGAATTTTTGTCCTGCAATAAGCATTAATTATTTTTGTTCTACTCCCTCATAAAATTTGAAGTTTAAGTGGAAAGATTGCTGCTAAAGTCCACATTCCCCTTTTTTTTCTTAAATGGTCCATTAGGTTTTAAGAGTATCTTGACATGTCTACAACAACACTAAAAATAAATTGAAAACTGAAAGTTTCTGCAAAGACAAACAAGTCAAAGACAAACAAGACAAAAAACAAGTCAAAAGATTTTTTTAAATACAAACACATAGTACAAGTAAAAAGGAAAGCTGAAGTCAAATTGATACAAAAATCAGTATTTATGTAAAAAAATAATGCACTGCATATTGTAAAATCAGTCAGTTACAGTATTCACCTTCACAAAGATTTCTACATTTTCAGGCTTCAAAAGGTTACACAGCAAGGAAAAGAGACCTACATGAGAGGCAGACTGCTTCCTAGATTCTATCCCAAAAATTTATACCCTGAGCCCGCAGGGAAATTAGAAGCAGGATACAAACTCTGCTGACAGTGGAGTGTGTTCTTGTACTGCTAAAGCATTTGTCCAGCTCACATGGATCTGGAAGTCAGAGCCAGTCTATCTTTGACAAGGAACAGCTACAAAAATTAAGCTGGGGTTGGGATGAAGGTGCAAGTCAGTGAGTGGATCCTCCATGTTCAACACACAGGAACTGTCCTGGAATCCGAAAGCTCACTTTATGAAGACTTCATCTCACTTAGACAGGTTATCTAAGTTCATATATACTTTACAAATACATTTCATACCATGCAAGTTTAAATATTTTACTGTAACACTAGAATTCAGCCCTTTTCTTCATGGTTTTGTCTGGAGAAAAAGTTTTTGTTATTTAAACAGAAGTTTTTCTTTTTTCACTAAGATAATTGGAGGTAATCTAATCTTTACCTGTTGCAAATCACTATGACCCTACTGACAGTAATGCATTCATGTAGTTAAGGGTCTGCCCCAAAACTATTTTAAAGCCATTTATTAAAAAAATATTATAACAAGATATATTCTCTAAAAAAAACCCACCTACTACACAGTCTGATGAAGGATCAGAACTCTTACTACAGCTCTTCAATTTTAGGTACTACATACTCTATTAACAATCATCAGGTAATAATTCCTAGTATGGAAATACAACAGCAAGAGGTTTCCACCACTGGGCTTTTTCTACTTCCAAAATGCCCTATAAAGCTGCAAAACCATGAAATTTTTTTAAAGTATTGTAAGACAAGCAACTTCAAAATGGATTTTTTACTTAAAACCTCCTCAGTTCTGATCTACCTTTTGGTGCTAATGGCTCTACAATGTTGAAACAAATTATTTTTAATATAAAGTCTCTGTATTTACCAACAGAGAAAACTAGTATCATATACTAGTCATTAATTTCTCAGAAAATCATATTTATAGTGTGCAGTTTACGTCCGAGATAAACAAGATTGTCAAAACAGTACTTCAAAATGTAAGAGATGAACATATATAAAGGCACATACAGATTGTCAATGGTTACAACACATTTCTTTGACAAGAGAGTATTTTCTGCACTTGTAAACAACTTTGTTTACATAAAGGCTCACACCTTTAAAGTGAGGTTAGTGCTGCTGACTCAGTTACTGCTACATTCACAGTTAAAATAGAATTTTAGACAATATATGAGGTACACTCCCAAACAGAGCCATCTTCATTTCTTCCTTGTTCATTTATCATTAGATAACTGAATTATGCAGACTAAAAGTACTGACCATAGAAGCCAGTAACACCCAAATCATCAGATATAAGACAAACATTAGCACTGATTAAACTTCAAAAAACCAGAAAGTCACCTTTGCAGAAAAAAAGTTCTTGTTCTTCATTACATGAATATTTTCTTCATTTTTATGTATGCTAGTAAACTTTTTTTCTGGGCACATTAAGAGCCCATTCAAGCTGTAATAGAATTCTTGCACCTTTTGACCAGCTATGTTAATTCAGTCTCTTGATGTAACAGCTAGGAGTCAAAAATCACCTTCCCTTTGATCTTCTGGCATACAAGTCTCTTATGCTTTTTGTTAGCTGCTTTATGAATACTTTGTATACTCTCCCACAGTATGTATGCGTGGTTTTCTGTAATTCCTGTTCTAGGGGCTGCAGCAGTGAATGAACCAGGTCATCTCCAAATGAATACTGTGTAAAGAGGTTAAGAAAATTTAAGGTTAATATGGAAGGTTGTCATTACTCAGAGATATTAGACTTTTATAAAAATTATTTTCAGCATCATATTTGCTGTCTATATATTTAAAAACCTATAAATAGGTTTATCAAATGTTTTCAAGAACTCACAAGTGCTTCTGAATGCAGTAATTTAAAAACACCTCTAAATTACAAAAGTATACTCTCATGCTTTCAATAAACCTAAGAAAGATTTTTTTAAATGTTACGCAAATGAACATATTCAGACAGGCAAGGAGGAAATTTTTTAAATTATCTTACCCAATTAAAAATTTACAACTCTAAAATGATTTCTGGATATTTTTTTGTTGTATGGTAATTTTCTCAAATGACATATAACTTATAAGTAATACAAGTCTTATCAAATTATAATGAAACAGCAGTATAAAAAGTGGTACTGAAGTTTCATTAAATTGAATGATGGTCAAACACATACTGTGTTTAACATGGGCATGAAATAAAGTTGTCATTAGCTCAACACTGCAATGTTTTTTATAAGCAAATGATAAGTTAAAACAGCATTTTGAAGTAACATAATTTTGTTCATGTTATTACCATTGAATCAGCAGTGGTTTACATACTTTCTCTGACACATCCAGGTATGAAATGGGATCATAAATAAAAGGAAATAATTTTTTTCTATTTTTGACAATGCTCAAAGGAAACAAAGAAATAATATTTTTATGGAAATACAATCACTTTCCCTGCGATGTATTCCCAGACCCCCAAAAGTACTTTTCTTCATTTCTATATCTATATGACAACATGTAATAAAGCAACATTAAAATATACTCTTGATTTTTGTAGGTTATACACACACAGAAGCCTGCTACATTAAAATGTGCATCAGTGCTAAGTTTTACAACTCTTCAGTGAGTATACTGATGTAGTGATAAATAGTTTATTAGATGACTTATTTGCAGAATGAAAAAAAGTCCCTGTGCTTAGTATTTAAAGGAACAGCAACATATTAATACACTGCATTTCTGGAAAAGGTCAAAACATAGTATATAAAAAAAATTTTACAATCCAAATCTAGATACAAATAGGTATTAAAGTGTTGCAGTAAATACATACAAACTTTGGGAAGAAGGTTTTTTTTTTTCCTGCAGTTTAAAATCTCCAGAAAAATGAAGCTTCTGGTGATGGCTCATTCAGCCTGGAGATAAAGATTGTCCCTCTCTATTCTGCACTGGGGTGGCCTCACCTCGAGTAAGTGGTGTGTGCAGTTTCAGTCACAATATAAGGATACATAAAGCTATTAGTGTCCAAAGGAGGACTACAAAGATGGTGAGGGGCCTTGAGGGAAGCTGTGTGAGGAGTGGCTGAGGGCACTTGGTCAGTTCAGCCTGGAGGAGAGGACACTGAGGGGAGACTCCATTGCAGTTACAATTTCCTTGTTAGGGGAAGAGGAAGGGCAGACACTGATCTCTTCTCTGTGGTGATGAGTGACAGGACCCAAGGGAATGGCCTGAAGCTGTGTCGGGGAGGTTTAGGTAGGATATTTGGAAAAGGTTCCAAAAAAGGGTGGTTGGGCACTGGAACAGGCTCCCCAGGGAAGTGGTCACAGCATGAAGCCTGGCACAGTGCAAGAAGTCTTCAGCCAATGCTCTCAGGTGTATGGTGTGACTCCCAGGGATGGCGCTGTGCAGAGCCAGGTATTTGGATTTCAATGATCGTTGTCGGCTCCTTCCTATTCAGATATTCTAAGATGTCCAAATGCTAATGGAAACAGTTTACTGGGTGATTTATTAAATAAATGAGAATAAAGCCTTTTAAATAAACAGTGGCAACTACAGGCATGGTCCTAGAATCCTGATCTAGATATAATCTACACTCTTTTTTAAAAGATGCTCATCAAAACAGGAATATACTAGAACTCCATCCAAACAATAAAAGACAAAAAAGTGGTAAAACACTTGATCTAACTTAAAAGTGAAAAAAATTACTTTGCTGCAATCGAGATGAATATCAACATGCCTACAAAATACATGTACCACTATAGATAAACATACATGAAAGAGTAACAAGTACAATGCAAAAATCACTTACATTTTTTATCGCTTCATAAACAGCCCTAAAAGTTGGTTGTTTATCATCGTGGTAAACACCTCTATTACCATGAAGAATAAATATACCTTCTTCTTCAGCTGCCTTACAATTGCTTCCATAGATGCAGTGGTCAGGTCGGTAATTCCATTGGCAAGGAAAGACATAAAGACTTTCTGTGTGAAAAAATGAGAGCTCTGGGTTAAGTATCAAAATTGTTTCAGAAAATAAACCAATATTTTTTTATTTAGGAGAGTTTATAAATTTCTGTACAGTTGTTTTGAAATCCAACAGTTAGTTACACTCTAGCAAGCTCCAGCACTGTCTCTCAAACGCCTTCAGAGAATTATAGAAGTGAATAGTCCCCGTGAAGGCATTTTATCCAAAAGCCTGCTCATTGAATATTTTCCTGGATTTTTTTTTCCTGGATATTTTTTTTCCATGAAAAAGATAACTTCACAGTGTTAGACTGAAAATCAACATGGATTTACCTGGATTGTGAAAAAACATAATGTTCAATAGATCCTGATCACCCCATGTTATGTTCAACTTGTACTTCTTCAGTAGTGGCATCAGAATTTCTCCCCATTGTAACCGGACTGGTGTCATATCATTCTATTAAACAAAACAAAGCAAAACAACCACATTCAGGACAGTTGTACCTCTAGGGAAGGAAATGCCTTACAGAATTGCAGCAGCTTGCACTTCAAAGGTACAAATCTCAAATATATAGATAACTTCTTCCTTTTAAAGCAACTAGCCTAAGGAAAATAGTTACAGACATTTCCAATATGCTTTATTTCTCAATGATCAACTTACTGAAGAATTTTCCCTCTAACATCTTAAACCAAGAATTTTAAGAATAGCAGGGATTTTTTATACAGCAGTAGGATCTAACATGCAAACTACATTTAAGTCATGCAGCAAGCAGATGGGGAGTATTTAAATATCCAAACGTCAAGCAATTTCTCTCTTTATCACAGATTGCTAACATGCACAGGTTCTAACGCTAACTGCAAAAACTCGAACCAGTTCAATATAAAATTATTTTTTACCTGTATGTGTTTGGAACTTAAACAGTTACAAACACATACAGATAAAAAATACTGGCTACAAAGTAGTGTACAAAAATACAGAAATCCTTCAAAGGTTTTCAGAAGCATTTTCATCAAGTTGAACTTATGTTTTTCATTACTGAACTTGAATTTCCACATCAACAGGACAACTTTTTACAAGCAAAAGTCAGTAAGAACCAAAACAACATCTGATACCAAACTCCCGAATTCTTGATTTAGCAGAATCACTTCAAAAGAAAAAGAGTTCTTCCAAGGTTCTGGTTTAGGAGCAGCTACTTGGAGTAAATTGGCCTACGCTGAATTCCATGTTAACAAAGAGATTCAAATCTGCAGTTTAAATGGTTACATATTCTTAAGCTAATCTCTTATCTTTACACTTTATTTAAGCTCAACTAGAACAGAAAAGAACAAGTCTGCTCGCTTTGTACTCCGTACTTCACAGTTTTGAGAGTGTGGATGGAATAGCAATAAGCCCCATAGAGAGAAAATTCCTGAACAAGTACAAGCACTGTACCCTTGCTTCTTTTTAAGCAAGTTGCCAAAAGAAGAATTGTATTAGAACTCCAGTATAGTTTTGGATTTGCATACAGGAATATCATGTTAAGAGACAGATTACCAGGAGCAAAATACTCAGTTTGAGATTTACAGTATCAAAGACTTCTCTGAGCTTTACACTAAGAAAGTAGAAAGTGCACAAAATTGCAGTTCAGTTTTTACTCTTCCCTCAAATCATTTCAGCCATCAAATATGAAGGGCTTTCAGAACTGAAGACTAAACCAAGAAATACTACAAGATTTCAGACAAGAATTAATATAAAAAAAGATCTATACCTTACATTATGCAAGAAGCGAAACAGAATATTACAGTCCCTTCTCTCCTAAAAAATTTATGATTATGACTGCCTGCAAGTATTCAATGAGCATAGCCATAACAAATGCACAAGAAACTTCTTTGCTAGTAAAAATTATCATTAGATTCAGTACAAAGTGATTAAATGAAATAAAACACAGGCTTTAACACTAAGCTAAATCCTTCCAAAAAAAGCAAATAAATAAGACTGAATCACAGTCAGTAAAGATTACTCTCTCGCCTGAAATTTGCAATTCACGGAATATTGACCTAAGGCTTAAGTTTAGACAAAACACTAAGAATTAAAAACAGAATTAAATTAGCTCACTCATACCAGGCAAATCATGGTAAGAGAACATGCAGTAACAAATACAGTTTTAGAGCAACACATAGAAATAGAACTTTAAATTGTTAAAGTCATTATTTAATAGAATTTTCTTTTCACTTGTATAGTTTTAATAGCAGAGAAATCCAGAGGATATCCCAAGAAGATGCAAAGCAGGTAAGAACATGCATCACATAGCCAGATGTCTAGAAGCAATACTACTTGACAAATAGTGCTGTCAGATTTAAGAACCAGAAATTGTAATATTTCCATAACCTTTGCATAAATAGAAAAGAGCTATATATTAATAAAATAGCAGTGATATATAATGACACCAGTGTAAGAGCAAGAGAAACTACTTGAATAATTACTTGTTTTCCTTCTTTAGAATATTCCATTGTAAGATGACACAGCCTGAGAAGCAGGATTCTGATAGAACTGCTTTTTGGAAGTTACTCAAGTAAAAAAACTCCAAGAAAATAAATGTTACAATAATTTTAAATTTTCCAGAATATAAGCCTTCTCTCCAGTATTCCACAACATGCAAAGAATGTTAGCAATTTGAGAAAAAAACCCCAAATGATAGTAGACACTTCTGTGATGACATCAAACTGATACAGACAGGTCCTTAACGACTCTCAAAACTCTAGTTTACTTGAGCAGAAGAAAATTGTGCAAGAACAAAATATATGCAGGAACATCAAAGTGTTTTCTGACATTTTGGGTTGGTTTTTTGTTGTTTGTGTGTTTAGTTTGGCCATTACTCATTTCTGTACCAGAAAACTTCTGCCTGGCCAAGGCTGAAGTCAGACTTACAAAAACTGTCACACTTAGACTTTACTACTTTTTAAATTCTAAGAAAAAAATACAAAGCTGAGTAAAAATTCTCAAATCACACAGCAATATCTGAACAAACTGCAGCTGAGTCCCATAAACAGCCGACCAATTTAAATTTCCTTAATGCCAAGGGAGAGCCAGCCCTCTGCCTTCTGTTTACATGATTCTACCCTGTTCTTACACTAACAATGTAGTGCTAACATTTACTGCATGTTTATGTAAGCTGATGTACTTCAATAACCCAGCAGAAGGATTTCTTTTTTCTACTGTTAGCAAATTGAATTGAATCACAGAAAGGACCGAACACCAAAGGCTACGACCAAGTAAATAAGAAAAGTAGGGAAAAGCAGCTGGTAAGAGATAGGAACCCTACTTTTAGAAGCAATTTGGTTTTGTGCAGGCTCACCATATTTCTTGAAACTACAGCCCTAAGCAACAATGAATGGTAAAAAAAGGTTATAATGGGTTAGGTCACAGAAGCTCTCTGACCTTGGTTTTTTTTCTAAAGCATACCCATGAACCTCTACTTTGCACACTCTATCTGAAGGTAATTTATTTGGGGCTTGTTTGATTTTCTAAGAGCTTGTTCCCTTTCTTGACTGCCTGCATCTCAGGCATCACAACTAACCTTCTTAATAAATGTGATAGAAGTCATTTGTCTCTATTCACATTGCCTTATTGGTCTTTTTGTTAAAAAGCACCATACCTGTAGCATTTACTGTATCTCTTTAAAAAAAATCTACATCTATATGTACACAAATACAAAAGAAGTCACCTACTATTACCTCTTTCATATCCTGAACAGTCTTGAAGGCTTTACATTCCCCTTTTCTAACTGCTGCTTAACAGAGACAACATGTAGGCACTAATCATCAGAAGCTTCATCATGAATTCTAGTCTCATGTACATATGTACTTATGCACTATAATGACCACACTGTAACTGTGCATGCACATCTATCTGTATACAAGCATCCACATGTGTGCATTTAGTGCGTGTATTTGTGCCATACGTACTCACAACACACAAGACAAATAAGGAGCTGGGATGCTTGTCTGAAATGGCCTGATCTGACACTCCTGAGAAGATTGAGGAGGCTTGAATAGGTAAGTGGATAAAAAATTACTTAATCCTGGAGCAGTACATGGAACTACAGGTTACTGCTACCCAGATGAACATTATAACCATTGGCTAAAGTCTCTGGCACTATTTTTTATTTATCCATCTTCTGGATCCTCTTGACTCTTAAAAATCAATGTGACAACAGAAGAAAAATGCTTAAAGGCCTCAAGCAGCTCAGCTTGTAATTTGGGCTACAACAGACAAAGAACACAAAGTTTTAAATCCATAGCACTGGAGGAATATCCTGATCTGAAACTTTCACTTCAGATAAATGCTCTACCAATACAGTATCATACAAAAAGGTTATAATACAAAAAGGTCTACAAGCACCTTTAAAAAGATACAAAAATTCCCAGAACTTACACACTCCTTGAAGAATTTGTTGAGCCTCCTGAAAGAATATAATCAAATTCACACCTTCCAATAACACGAGGAAGCATTTTCTAGTTCTAATGTATTTCACTGGAATAGTTAATGGGACACAACATAAAACTGTTATCTGTAAGGTCAAAAGCATCTGCAGTGTCACTGGCAAGGGGTATTAGGACAGTCTCTACCCCTGAATTTGATCTACCTCTTTTCTAGAGGTTTGAGAATAGTAGCTCCTTTGCTATCAGTTGTAAGCAAAAGTCATAAACTCTCAGCCCCACTGTGTATAGACTCAGCTACACTAAATCCTTTTCCAAGTTTTGCTTTGATGTCTGCAATTTTTCCTATTGACCAATTCTCTTTAAATAAGACATTCAAGGAACCTGAAGACGAAAACAGTCTCAGCAAGTTTCCATGAACAGTAGTTTTTGTAATAAAGCTTTTGCATCTTCGGGCACTGTGATACTCTGCAAGCTTGTGGGACCACACTCTAGGTACGGAGGGAGAGTAAACTAAATGGTGCCCCTGATCAGTGCTCTCTTAGCCCATATCTCACAGAATCACAGAACAAATATTCTAGCCCTCTAGAACCAAGGGAAAGTGCCATGTTTCATTTTGAACTTTGAAATACTCATTCGGGCCGGGCCCGCAGCCCCGAGCGCCGAGCGGCTCCGGCCCCCTCTAGGGGCTGCAGCACGAACCGAGGGCTGCGGATCGGCTCCAGCCGCTCACCCTGCTCCGGCTGCTCCGCCGGGGGAGGAGACGGCTCTGGTGAGAGCTCAGAGCCCCTGCCAGGCCTGAAGGGGCTCCAGGAGAGCTGGAGACAGACTGGAGATAAAGGATGGAGGGACAGGACACAGGGAATGGCTCCCACTGCCAGAGGGCAGGGATGGATGGGATATTGGGAAGGTGGGCAGGCCCTGGCACAGGGTGCCCAGAGCAGCTGTGGCCGCCCCTGGATCCCTGGAAGTGCCCAAGGCCAGGCTGGATGGGGCTTGGAGCAGCCTGGGAGAGTGGAAGGTGTCCCTGCCCATGGTGTCAAAAATAGGTTAGAAACTGATGTAAAATTGTTAATAATTGTTAAGCATGTATGGTTAAAAAGTTTGGTTATTATGTTACGGGAGAGTGGTCCCATTTATAACAATGGCAGGGGATAGAACAAGATGTCTTTCAGGTCTCTTGTCACCCAAACCATTCTGTGACTCTGTCTTTCAGGGACCCTCTGGATGCTGAGTTTGGCACCTCTTGGCTCCGAGCCTGGGGCACCGAGGGATGGGGCCTTTTCCACCCCTGCAGTGCTGTGAGGGATCTGAGCAGGCTGGATGGATGGGATGAGACCAATTGTAGGAGGTTCAACAAGGCAAAGTGCCTTGGTTCTGCACTTGGATCCAGACAACCTCAGTGCAAGGATCCGGGCTGGGGCAGAGGGGCCTTTCCTCCTTTTCCACCTGCTGGAGACACTGGAAGCCCTTTGAGACCCAGAGCATCTAAATTGTGCCAAGGCTGGCAAGGTCCCCAAGGGCACCTCCTGATACTGTGGAAATGCAAATGAATAAGTAAGATGAGTAGTTTTGACTCAAAGGGGATTTTGTGGCTGGCTCTGGGTGCAGGATCCACCTTCAGCCATTTTGCAGCACCATGGTGGGACAGTGACACAGCTCTGGGCTTACAATACAATTCCAAGCAGGGGCTGTTGTGCCAGCTGTGTGTAGGAACAGCATTCCATCACCTGCAGAGGCTCTGAGCCCTGTCACTGTCCCAGCTGGGTGCTGACCTGTCCTCTCCTGGGGCTTGGAGCTCAGGGACGAGGCCGCTGTCCATGGCTGCAGCATCCTGGGGGTGAGTACAGGGTGGAAGACCTCCTCCCAAGCTCAGGTGACACTTGGACATGGCCACAGAGGTGCTGGTGGCACAGCTGTGGCATCATTGCGAGTGGGACCATCCTACTTGGAGACAAACCCTGCATTCCACCCACGTGAGCTGATCCCATTCTCTCCTTCATCGCTGCCTGCAAGGATAAATGTGTCAGAGGCTGCCAAGGGTCCAGCTCTTCTCATAATGGCGGTTATACAAATAATCTCAGGTTTTGATTCAAAATAATCATGGTTTTGATGGCTTTTCCCCAGTGCTCTGCAGCAGCAGGCCATGAGCCAGCAGCTGTCCCCAGATAAGATCTACACAGAGTAAGGGAGGGCAATTGGCCATCATTTTTTAAGACATTATTTTTAAACACTGTGAGTGCAGTGACAGAGGAGAGGCTCAGAATAAGGGCAATCTGTGGCCTGGGTCAGCCCTGTGCCTGACAGGGGGAATTGCTGGATTTCAGCAAGCCCCTGCAGTATGCAATGGACCATTTGCTGCAGTGCCCCGAAGCCCTCAGAGGAAAAAGTCTCTTGTACGTTCTCTAAATTTAAGCTTCCTCCAATGCCCCGAGGAGTTTATGAGCTGCTTGACCAAGATAATGACACTCTGACATTTTTGGATCCTCTCGGTGACACTATTATTAATTTTACCATCTAATTTTATCATTTTTATAATCTTTTTCATGTAGAAGCAGGGAACACAATTAGGGTTCTTTTTCTTGTTGATAATAACAGCTCTTAGTATCTATAACTCATCAGCCAGATTTTTCTTTAATGCATTTGGCTTCCCTTATCAATTTCCCACCACTCAGAAATGTTAAATTATCCTGATTACTAGTTTTTCCCTTTTTCCCCCCACCTATTCTTTATGCGCTGCTTCTTTTTCTAATTGCTGCTTTCATTTTCACCTAGAGAGATCTCAAAATCAAACACCATTCTTCAAAAATTATGGCACAAATAGAACTTTTTAGCCAGGTTGGAAACTCTTAGTGGGAACTTTTAATTTTTCACTCATTTATGTACATTTATTTTTCTTCCCAGTGAGTTTCCCTCACCTCTTTATTCAGCCTCACAGATCCAGGGAGAAGCACCAGGTATATGTTACTGGTTGGGACTGTCTTTTACTATCCCATAATTAATGCAATCAGGTCATGATCACCGGTCTCCAGGCAACCACCGATTTCTAGTTCAGTGATCAATTCATCTTTATCCATCATAATAAGATCTAAAATAGAATTACCTCACATTAGGTGCCATCTCTTTTGTGTTAGAAAATTATCATAGATAATTTTTAGAGATGCCACTGATGTTTTATTACTGCCTGCAGGAGGTCTCCAGCATTCACCTCCCACAGCAATGTCCTGCAGAAAAGGAGTTTCTTTGGGCACCCCACAGTCAGTGCCCCCAGCTAAGGGTGTGGTGGCACAAATCCAGGAAATAGAGAGAATTGCCACTTCTTCTCTGTCCATGGGATGGTTGGGGATGAAAGGAACCTGAAAGCTCATCCCATGGACAGGGACACCTTCCACTATCCCAGGCTGCTCCAAGCCCTGTCCATCCTGGCCTTGGACACTTCCAGGGATCCAGGGGCAGCCACAGCTGCTCTGGGCACCCTGTGCCAGGGCCTGCCCACCCTCACAGGGACAAGTTTCCTCCCAACATCTAAGTTTCTCCTCTTTTAGTTTAGAACTGCCACTCCTTTTTCTATGTGCTATGTGAAAAGTCCCTCTCCTTTTCACAAGCCCCTTTAGGCCCTGGAAGGGGCTCTGAGCTCCCTGGAGCCTTCTCTTCTCCAGGTGAACACCCCCAGCTCTCCCAGCCTGACTCCAGAGCAGAGGGGCTCCAGCCCTTGGAGCATCTCTGGTGCCTCCTCTGGATCTCTCCAGCAGCTCCAGGTCCTTCCTGTACTGGGACCCAGCTCTGCAGGTGGGGTCTCACCTGAGCACAGGGGCAGAATCTGGGGGATCAGCCCAGCATGTGTTTGGCCTTCTGGGTGCCAGCACACACGGCCAGGGCAGGTCCAGCTTTCCCCCACAGGAACCCCCAGGTTCTGCTCCCAGAGCTGCTCCCAGAGAGATCTGGCTGTGCTCATTCTGGGGTTGCCCTGACCCAGGTGCAGTACCTGCCCTCATGACACTCCCATGGGAACCTCTTGAGCTTGTCCAGGTCCCTCTGTGTGATGTGCCATCCTTCAGGAGTGTCACTGCACCCTCAGCTTGGTGTCACCTGCCAGCCTGCTCAGGCTGCCCTTCATCTCAGTGTCTGTCCTTCTGTCCTTTATGGCCAGATGAGATATCCCAGCTATTCCTTTCTCTTTAAGTCCATCCCCAGCTTGCTTCACACACTCATGAGCTCCTGAATTTATCTTTACAAAGATCCTCCAGCCCCACCTAAGGCTGTCCAGCTTATCCATCCTGCTGCCTGTGCAATTCCAGGTGAGCAGATACTGTGTCCCCACTGGAAGAATGTAGGGAATCCCATCCAGCCCATATGCATTTTTTTAAAGTTATAAAGATATTTTGAAATACTTTTGATCAATTAGAGTAATTCAGAATTTTGAGCAGTGTAATGAAAACCGGTGATTTAAAAAGTCAAGTTTATTGAATTCAACTGACTCTTAAATCAACACTGTCATCATATTTCTGTCCTATTTTATTTCCTCTTGGCTGGTTTTAGGCTGAAAATAGACTGAATTCAGTCTTTTCAGATGCCATCTTCTATCTGTGCAGATCCTGGGAAAGAACTCCTGGTCCTGTTTGGCACATTCAAATGGCATTGCAAGGGAAATGGTGAATTAATCTGTAACACTCAGTTCCACAGGGAGTCCTTTGGTGTCAGCAGCAGGGCTGGAGAGAGCTGGTGCCTCCTGCAGCCCTGAAGGCTGGGATTCACCCTGAGCTTTCTGTGTCAGTGTGGACAAGGACACAGGAACCCTGAGGAGCAGCTGAGCTCTTTGGGGCTCTCCAGATTCCAGAAGATTCCTCCCGAGGCTGGTGGAGACCAACCTGCAGAGCTGCCATGAACTGTCACCCCCTGGCACTGCTGACAATCTGCAGAGTGCCCTGGCAGACCTGGGGCAGGGGCTGGACATCGTGGAGGGTCCCATGTCCCTCCCGGGGGCAGAGGACAAGGCAGGGTGTCCTCCAGTCTTGTGCTGCCTCAGTTCCCCATCTTCCAATGGAAACACTAAAAATCAGCCTCTTGTGTGGGACTCTGCAAGGAAATGTTTTCAGACTGCCTGAGGAGAGGGAGAGAACGCTAGCTGGATGGCAAATAATTAGAAAAATTATTTGAAAATCAATAGCTGTCTGAAACAGCAATCAGTTAACCTGGAGACATTTCAAAATGAGATCTATACTGACTGGGCAACTGAAGCCCGAATAATGACTTGGAATTTGCTCTGGATAACCTTAAATTATCTTTTGCCTTAGGTTCACTGCAGTCAGCAGCCACCCCTGAATCACCCACAGCCCTGGTCCCTGAGCTGGCCAGCTCTGGGATGGAGGGAGTTTCCTCTTCCTCAGGGCTCTCCCAGGTCTGTCACTGCACACCAGGGATTGGAGACACCCCTACATGGAGAGAAGTGCAGGGTGAGGATTTGCCTCCTTGTTCAACAGAAAAAATCCTGGAAAGAGATTTTAGGGCATCTGTCTTTGAAGCCTCAAAACAGGGGCAGGCTGGATCATGTTTACTGCAAAACAGAGTTGTTTGGGGGGTTCCTGGAGGCAGATCACATCCCACAGAGCCCTGGAGAATCATCGGGTTTATTTTTGAACTGTAGCAGCTTTCTAGGAAGGGATGACTATCACTGGGGGCTGTTTTCTCAGATTAAAAAAAAATAATAATAAAATTAAAGATTTCACAAGTGTGACTCTGTGGACTGCCTGCATGAAAACTGCAACCCCAGCCTTTAAAATGCTCAGCAAAGCCTTTTCCAGAGCTCTCCCCTGGACTTGACTGGCCACCAAAGGCAGTGAAAAGGCAGAAGCAGCCCAGCAGCCTCAGGCAGGGGCGGTTTTGGGCTGTCCCTTGTGCTGCTGAAACTCCTTTTCCCCTTTGCTCAGTCCCTCGGGTGCTCCTGCCTGCAGGAGGGGGAGGTTGTGCTCAGGCTCAGCAGCAGACGAAGCTCACTCACCACAGCTCCATGGGACAGCTCCAGGTGCCACCTCGTGGGACACCCTCCAGGGGAAGGGATCCCTGCTCCTGCTTTGTGCTGAGTTCCTGAATGCTTTAGGATCAGGTGTGGGATGTTTAAAGCAGGGAAGGGGGAGGAGGAGCAGGTTGGTGCCAACTGCTCTGCCTGCAGCTGGTGGCTCCCAGTGCGAGGAGCCCCCTGCTCCTCACCCCTTTCACATCCAGCTGGGCCTTTTCTTCTTCATTTGACTCCAGCAGAGAAAACACGGGGATGGACCAAAAGGAATGCTGCAGAGAGTATAAGTATAATGTCCCCTCTAATCCAGCAAGCTGAATAAAATGAAGAGTTTTAACCCTTTTTTTTTTTTTTTTTTTTGTGTAGATAGTCTCTGGTTAGTCCCTTAGCGTGTCCTCACAGCATGAATTATCGTGCAATAATTCACACTGAACTGCATGGACAGCCCTCAGCTCCCAGCCTTGTGCCTGACACTGCTCCAGGCATGAATTATTGTCCTATAATTCACACCTTGTCATATCTTATTGCCGGAACATCCCCAAAATGACAAAGCTGGAGTCATTAAGGAGAAATTCAGTCAAAACTTGGCGAAGGCAGTTGATGGTAGGAAGGACCACGTACTTTAGGCTGATGAGGAACAGCTGAGGGAGCTCAGCCTGGAGAAAAGGGGAACTTTCTCACTCCCCTCAACTCTCTGACAGGAGGGGGCAGCCAGGGGAAATCAGGCTCTTCTCCCAAGTAACCAGTGACAGGACAAGGGGAAATTACCTCAGGTTACACAAGGGGAGGCTTAGGTTGGAAATCAGGGAAAATTTCTTTACTAATGGGTGCTCAGGTATTGGCACAGGCTGCTCAGGGCAATGCTGCAGTCACCATCCTTGGATGTGTTCAGAAAATGTGTGGATGTGACACTTGGGGACATGGGTTAGGGGTGACTGTGGCAGTGCTGGGTTGACAGTTGGATTTGATGACCTTAAAGCTCCCTTCCAACCTAAATGATTCTGTGATTTACCTGTCTCATTCAGGCTAGACAGGAACAGTCCCAAAGAATAAACACAGGGAAAGAGCTGTGTGCATTCAGTGCTACATGTGTGTAACCATCTTGGGTGGAATTTCTCCAAGCAGAGAGATGACTTTTCCAAACTGGATGCCTGTGGTCCAGAGTAGTGACCAGCAGGTCCATAAAAGGCTTTCCAGCTGTCTGAGCTCCCATGCAGACAAATAGTTTGCTTCAAGGGGATATTTGCAGGTAGAAGGTGCTCCCCAGGTGAGCAGAAGTCAGTAAAGCCCTTCACAGACCCAGCACACATGTGTCCTTGGGTACTGTGTTCTGTATATCCTCCTCCTCCTCCTCCTCCTTTACCTGCCCTAGGTCCCAGAGGAGCCTTGATGTGTCCCAGGGCTCACCCCCAGGCCAGCAGCACAGGTGCCATGTGAGGAGGGAGGTGCAGCTTTGCTATCACTGTGTGCTGAGCACCCCTCCTTCTCTCTCTGCAGCCCAGCTTCATCTCAGCTGGATGGGGACAGGTGTCTGGTGCCACACAGCCACCCCTGGCAGGACACATGGACAGCTCCTGCCCTCCTGGGGAGCCTTGAGAAGACACAAACCAGCCTGGTCCTGGAGCAGATTGGTTTTGTGCAACCTGAGCTCATTGGAAGGCATCCCTTGAGATAAAAATCGGATCTGGAGGGAAATGGCTGAGTTTGACAAGCAGTGGTGGGCAGGGTCTGGGGACAGGCTGAGGAGGTGACTCTTAGCCCATGACAGACACTGTGCACGTGTCCCTGCAGCTCACAGGAGCCTTGCTGCTGTTGGGATGCCGGGGAGGAACCCCTGCCAAACATCCAGGTGCTCCAAACAGCACCAGGCATCTGCTGCAAGTCAGATAATTCACACCCTTCATGCCCACTGAAGTTTAAATCATTTCAGTGGAAATATTGCACTCTGCTGAGCTGAGTGCAGGCAGCAGCCTGTGCTCAGCTGGTTTGTGGGGCCCCCTCCTGCTGCTCCTGCAGCTCTCCCCATCCCCCTGGCACAGTGGGAGCTCACTTTCAAATAGTCAAAGAGCCAAAAAGTGTGGCCACTTCCCCAGCTACTTGTTCCAGCTTATCAGCCAGCCCTGATGGATGCAGGGACACTGGGATCACTCCCAAATCCACTGCAAAGCGAGCTAACACATTTCCTCTGTGTCACAGTGGAAGGGACAAACAGGGCTGGAGGTGGCAGGGCCTTCTCTCAGAGTCACTGCAGAAACAGGGCATGCACTGCCCAAGAGCTCTCGTGACAACAACCAGTGCTTGAAATGTAGCACCTAAATTTCAGAGTGGATTTTGGGATGCTGTGGTGGATGCCCACCCTCCAGAGCTCTGGGGCTGTGCCTGGCAGGAGCACCTGACTGAGCCCTGGGTTGCCACTTCCAAGGGGACTCTCAAGGAACAATATATTCCTTGGACTTCATTGCCTTCCTTGGGAGTGCAGAGGGACATTTGGTGGGACAGGCTCCAGACTGTGCTGAGGCCTAAATCTTGCATGATTTCATCTTAAACCCAGAAGAGCAGTGTCAGTGCCAAGCTGCTGGCACTGAGCTCGAGAGGTAGAACGCTGCACACAGCACAGGTCCAAATCCAGCAGCCTGCCCAGGTTCTCATTTCTCAGGACACTGATGCTGCCCCGAGTTAAAACAGCAGTTGGAGAAGCTTAGGACAGCCTGTCCAGGCTGGCATCCAGGCACAGGGCAGAAGCAGGGAGGTGTCTGAACAAGTGTATCACAATTATATGGCAAAAGCAGCAGCCAGTTGGCTGAGTCCCTCAGGGAGGCCTTTTTGGACTTGCTCAGGGAAGATATCAGAAAAATGCCTCGGGCAGTGGGGATGGCTCGTGTCAGGATGTCCCAGGGGATGACACCCTGGACCACAGTGACCCTCTGAGCCATCTCTTTGCCAACTGCTCGTGCCGAAGGCAGCAAACTCAGTTGGAGCCACATCCCAGAGAAGGCGGCAGCCCCACCAGCTGGCACCATGCTGCATCCAGCTGGCTCCCAGGCTGCTTCCAGCTGGCAGAGGCAAGAGCACAGAGCCCTGGAAAGGTGATGCCAGCCAGGGAAACCCAGACCCCCTGTCACCCTGGCAGCTCTGGCAATGTTTGTGCTGGCACATGGATTCGGCTCGGCGCTTCCCGGGTGGATGCAGCACCTCCAAGGCTTCAGTGCCCAAGTGTTTGCTGACAGCTGTGAACAAACATGCATTACCATTAGTTATCCACTAATTAGTGGACTAATAACCAGCTAAACCAGCTTGCTCTTTAGTAGGTGAGTCTTTCCTGTCCTTCTGGATTATTATAATAATCACAGTCACTCTGTGCATTCCTGCAGAGTCACTCACCCAGAAGGGACCACAGGACAGCCTGCAACTGTCCTGCTGCTTCTGTCCCCCCCTGCCAAAGCTGGAGGCAAAATACCATAAACTACCACATAACTGAGTGTTGGGTATGTGTGTGTGTGAAGTCCAGAAATCTTCCAGGACAGTTCCCTGTCCCAGCCTTGGGTCAAACCTGCACACCT
Organism: Peucedramus taeniatus; assembly: GCA_013400575.1. NCBI lineage: Eukaryota > Metazoa > Chordata > Aves > Passeriformes > Fringillidae > Peucedramus > Peucedramus taeniatus. The sequence continues at coordinate 8,670 of WBNO01014626.1, read as the reverse complement.
GCCTCAGGTGTGAGATGTGGCAGACAGGAGAAAAGAGCTTGGAGCAGGTGAAACAGGCCCAGCCCAACAACCCCAAGTGCAGCATGCAGCCAGCTGAGTTTTCTGACCACAAGGAGCACTTTAGCTTGTTCAAATCCCTTTTGGGATGTTCTCTGAGCTTGTCACTGCAAGAAAACAGCCTCTTTCCTCCAAGATCATTGACGTAGCTTATTACTGAATACTCATCTGTTTGCAGATGTTCTATATTTTCCTGACATGAAGTTTCTTAACATCCCTTTTAAATTGTCTTTATGCTCACAATGTTGATGCATAATCTCTTTTTTCCTTGAGAAGTTCCTGTAAGTGCCTTGTGCAGTGATGAGATGAAAGCTTTCTTTGTGTTTCTGCCAATCCAGTTTGTATGCCTCTGTTTGTCACCTGCAGATAAAAGCTCAGGGTTGTTGTTTAGAGCCAGGCTATGAAGCAGAGACTCAACTGGAGGCAAGGACAGGAGGAAAATATTAGCAAAGCAACCACCTAATTCTTGACAATGCCAGCACCAGCCATTGTGAACCTTTGCCCAAACAGGAATCCCTTCCTAAAGCCTCTTAGGGTGCCTTACATGAGTACATTTGACTTCAAAGAGGATATACACAAGACCAGCTCAGCTGACGAGAGGTAACTCATTAAGCTGCAGTAATTTGGCAGGTCTGTGTTTACTTTTGTTGGAGCATCACATTTTGTGAACCATTTTTTTCCAACCCAGAAGGTTTTGAACTGTGTTGAGCTGATGAAACCCAGTCACGTAAACCATGGTGTGGCTCAAAAACCCTGTGAGTGATGAAAGCCTCTGAACAGATCCTTTCATTAAACAGAGGACCACGTTTCCTTTGGCTTTAGCCAATTAGAAATGGTTTTAGCTGAGGCAAATTTGTACTTTGTTGTGACAGACTCAGAGATGAGCTCTGCTCTGTGGGCACACCAATGTTAGTTTATATCCCAAGTCACCCATGAAGGGGGGACAGTTGGAGCTTTGTTCCCTTGGGGGTTCCTCTGAATCCCTCTCCACCTCCACACACCACAGCCCATCACTGGAAGCTGCTCTGAATCCCTCTCTGCTTCTTCCCTCTGACCTTTGGGGTTGTTGTGTTTGTATCTGGTTTGCTGGGAGAATGATTAGCGTGCATCCAGGCACAACCTCCAACCCTTCAAACCCTATGGACTATTCCAGGATCAGTAGGGGAGTTCACTGATGGCACAGCTGTGGGAATATGCAACCAGAAGGAACCTGCTCCCCCCAGGCCTGTGAAGGTTTGTTTGTCTGCTCAACAGTTTCTTTTCTTCTCATGATGGATCAGCTTGGTGGCCACCAAACACTGTCATAAGGCTCAGCCCACGTCTGCTCTCTCTCCTCTACATCCCTGCCCCTTTGCTGCTCCTCTGCAGTGGGCTGGGTGGGATGCAGTGTCAGGATTGAGGAGCTCCTTGCATTGAGTGGAATCAGTCACAGAACCAGAGTCACTGAGGTTGGAAAGGATCTCTAATGTAGGGGTTTGGGGGCTTTTCCAAGGTAGGAAAATACTACGATTTTCCTCTTCTCTCCTAATGCAAATGTGGCCAGATTGTTTTCCCTCCAACTTTCCATAGAGCAGATTCATTCCAAGAGGAGAATTTTGGGAAAAGGTACAAGTTTGTGAAGACAGAGTGTTCTTGTGGAGGCTGAAATAGTCACTTCAGCTGGAATATTTGTGTCACATGGTCACAAAGGCAGGGTTTAAAACCAGGGTGGGGAATATCTCTGGATGGAATCCCAGAGGAAGGAGAATGGGAATTGAGGCAGGGATTCACAGACAGATCAGCACAGGGTGGAGCTCTCACAGTGCAGTGACAAACAGAACGATGAGTGTGGGCTGAAGGGCAAGAGCCAGGGTCCCAGCAGGGTTCCACATTGGCTGTTTGTCCTGGGTTTGTGTCCACTGCAATCCCAAGAGGTGCAGTCTCGACTCCAGTGTGGGAGTGGTGATGTCCCCACATCCCCAGTAATGAACCCAGGAGAAGTGACAATCTCGGGTAGATGCAGACCCAGCTTTGCTCCAGGTGCTTGGGTGGATGATGCTCACAGCTGGCTGATGTTGTTCCAGATCTTCTAATGAGGGTCTGACATTTTTATTTGCTTTGAGCTTTCAGCAGCAAGGTCAATGACGAACCATTGCAAATCAATTTAAACAACTTTGCAGGAGCAGAAAACTCCGATCTCCCAAATATTTAAAATAGCTGCCACATCCATAGTGAAGAACAGACTGAGTTACTCAGCTCCTCTCTGTCAGCTGATGAAACTGCCCCCATATGGAAATGTGCTCTTCACATTCGTTTTTGCTGAGAACTTGTTGAGATTAAAATAGGCCAGCTCTGTCTTGTTTCAGTTTTCTTTTGAATTACCCTGAAGATCTGTTTATTTACAGCTGAGTATTTGAATGCAGTCTCTTGGTGTCTCTGCAAACTCCATAGGGTTGGACACTGCATTGACAGACCAAAAACTGAGAGCAGGAAAACTGAGAGGGGACCACAGGCATGGGATGCCCGAGCTGTGAGGAAGCCCTGGCTGGGAACACAGGAGATATTACAGTTTCCAAAGGTCTGCCTAAGGGCAGCAGAGCATCTCTGGAGGTGGCAGGAAGGTGATGTTTGCTGCTTGTTTAGCCCCACAGTTTATGTGGCAGGCTGGAAGGGACCTTAGAGGAACCTTTAATCTCATCCAGTTCCACCCCCTGCTATGTGCAGGGACACCATACACTATTCCAGGCTGCTCCAAGTCCCATCCAGCCTGGCCTGAGACACTTCCAGGGATCCAGGGGTAGCCACAGCTTCTCTGGGCACCCTGTGGAGTGGTATTTGCTGAACACCACATCCCATCTCCTTCCTGCTGAGAGCACAGAGCTGGCCAGGACCTCAGACATGGCTCCAGGAGCACTCAGCAGCTCAGGATGCTGCTTGAGGACCCCCTCCTGCATGCCCCTGTGGCTGTGTGTGGGCAGGAGCTGCGGGCTGAGGGAGCAAAACAGACTCTCCAGGGTGCCATTGCAGGGGCAGATCCACCGGGTTTGCTGCAGGTAACCTGGTTTATGGGACTTCCCAATGCGTGCTGGGGTTTTCCAGCAGGGTGGGGTTCACTTCTGCTAAATTGTTCCCCCAAGGCAGAGGGTGCGTGTGAAACCCTGGGGATTTCAGGCTGTCAGACGCTCAGGTTCTCTCATGGGGGGATGATGTGCTCAGCCCAAGCTGGCCCAAATCTTGGGCTGTAGCTATGCACTGAGGGATCTGCCTGGAGTCTGTCTGCCATACATGTGTCTGTCCTACACGCCTTCAATATGGACAAGCTGAGGCTGTTCTCAGGCTGGTTTTGGGAGCCCTCCTTGAGTCTGAGCTCCAGTTCCCTGTGTTGAGGCACATGTGGATCATGGCCATGGGTAAGGAGCTTAATGGAGGGTCATTGTCCTCACTTTCAAAGTCAGCTGGGACCAGAGCACAGGACATCATTCAGCTGACATAGGGTTCAGCCCTGCCCCTGGGCTGTGTGGTCCTGCAGACATGGGTTGAGTTTGGCTCCTCTTCCAGGAGAGCCTCAGGAGCTGCTAAAACTGCAGCCCATGAGTCTGGTCCTTCCCCAGGAGTCCATCCCTGGCACTGGGCTGGGAGGTGCAAACCCTCCTGCGACACAAAAAGTCTTGTCCAGCCTTGCTGGAGGTGGGGCTGTGGCCTGTGGGTGGCTCAGCTATTTCTGGGATGCATTTTGAGCTAATGCTCTCCCTGACCTTCTGATGAGCAGTGGAATATTGTTGGTAGAAATGCAATGGGCATCGCCAGCTCTGATTCTGTTCAGCTCTGCCGTGGTGAAATGGCATTGAAATCTGGGCTGGAACACCAGCCCAGGGCTGGGGTGAAGTGGCACCGGCAAGCCTGTGTCTGCCTCAGCCCCTGGGCCACCTGGGGGTGTGGCACCTCAAGGTGCCCAAAAGACACCAGGGGATGGACCAGATCTGATGGAGAGTTCAAAACTTCAGTGTGCAGGTGCTGCATCAATACCAGCCAGAGAACCTGGCCCACAGGAGTTGATACTGTGGTGTTAAAGCCTCTCAAGGAGACCCTGCTGAGGCAGAGTGGGGTCAATGTGGTTCAGCTCTGCAACTGCTCAGAGCATGTGGGACTGGAAACCCAGCATGGACCCCCATGGAGTAGAGTCCAGCCCAGCCACCCCTGGAGAGCAGAGCCACAGACACTGTGGAAGAGCCAGGGCTCCTCCATTGGGGCAGCCAATGCAAACACCCAGGGCTGGGCAAACAGCCACATTCCCACCACACACTCCCATGGCTGTGCAGTCACTCCAGACACATCCTGTGTGGGTCAGGACTTTCTGCCTGGCTTCGTGTGACAGATATCACAACACCAAGCAAAAGCTGTGAAGTGCAGCTTGGTGCAGATACTGAGATCTGGTCAGCTGGGATCCTTCATAGGCTCCTGGTGCCCTGATCCCCATTGTCTTAGTGGGCATGGGGGTGTTTGCTCAGATGTAATGATCTGGGAGGTCTTTTACAACCTTAATGACACTATGATTCTGTGATTTTGTGATTCTATGATTCTATGTCTCTATGATTATATGATTCCATGACTTTGTGATTCTATAATTCCATGACTCTGTGACTCTATGATACCATGATTCCATGATTCTATGATTCTGATTCTATGATTCTATGATTCTATGACTCTGTGTCTCTGATTATGTGGTTCTATGACTCTGTGATTCTATGATTCCATGATTCTATGATTCTGATTCTGTGATTCTGATTCTGTGATTCTACACCCTTGACCATCTGTGACCTGCAGCTGCAGCAGAATTAGCCATTTTCCCACTTTCTCTTGCCCAACCCATCTCACCTATGGTGGGTGTTTCACTGAGCTCAGTGGGATGTGCCCTGTCCCCTTCCTCTCTCTGCCGTTTCCCCGTCCTCTCCTTGCCCCATAACCATAACCTGCTGAGCGCAGCACGCGATGGAGAAGAAGGAGACCTTTACCAGGCAAGAGGAGACATTGCCTGAGAGTTCCCTCCCTGCAAAGACTGCAGGGTGGAAGGAGGGAGAGCTGAGCTCTGTTTCATGGCATGGTACCAAGATTGGCTTCACTGGGCTGCTGGAGGGACCCACTGGAGCACAGGAGCTGCCTTTTTGGCTCAGTGGGGACATCCCCAGGTTTCCCTGAACACCTCAAGGGTGTTCCCATGGTCACAGAAGCATCAGGTCTGACCTCCCACACCAGGAGCCTGCTCTGACAGGATGAACTCATAATTTTCTGGGTGTTTTACTGAGCTGGGTGGTTCCCACCCTGCAAGAAGGGGCACATTCTGTGCTGCGAGTTGGGAAGTACAAATAGAAACACGAAATGTGAAAGACTTGAATTGGGAATTTCTGCCAGTCTGAATAAAACTGCTTTTCAGGTTTCATGCTTTATCATCTGGATTTGCATCTGGCAATTCCAGGAGCCATTGCCAAGCAGCCAGAGCTCTGCAGATCCACCCAGGTGGGCCTGCTCCTTCTCCTGCTCGAGTTTCACCAGGGAGGCCCCATGCACTGTATCCATGCTCTGCCCATCAGATAAGAGCATGAAATACTCAGCTAATGCAAATGTACAGTAAATCAATAACACGCCACTGCTAATACACTTTAATTAAAGCACAACAGGCTGCAGCTCCTCTGCAGTCACAGGGAAGGAGAATTGGCTGATGTGGCATCAGGAGAAGGCGGCTCAGACATTTGGGGATCAAAGAAAACCTGTCCTAGAAGTGGACTGAGGAGTGGGAGGGATCTGAGTGAGGAATGGTGGAATTCCAAGGGAAAGGCAGGGTCTGGAGAACAGAGCTGAGCTGCTGCTGCACCGTGTAGAGAACAGAAACATCCCTTGGGATGATGGGGTGGGAGAACATTGGGGAAAGTGGTGCCTTTGGAAGGGAGATGAAATGGGTAGTGACTCACAGCTGCTGCAGCTGGGACCTGGAAGGACTTAAGAAAGGTCCCTTCACAAGGTTTTGGTAAAAAAAATACAAATGGTGAAGGAGACACTCACAATCCAACACCAAAGGGAAGTCAGGAGCTGAAGGGATGGGCTGGAAAGTGGGGGCTCGGGCAGGGCAGGGCCATGGTGCAGCTGTGCCCTATGGACAGCATCACCTGACTGCTGGCCAGGACTCTGCAGGCCAGAGGTCCCTGCTGGGATGGAGACTCCTTCCCATTCCCACAGCCCTTCCCTCGAGCCCGACACAGAGCCAGCCACCCCCAGAATAGCCCAGTTTTTGGAGGTTTGCATGTGGCCACACAGTCCCAAAGTAAAGGGCCTCGGGGTGAGCTGCTCATCTCCATGATTTAATCCAGCCCTCCTGGTGATGCCGTGGCAGAGAACACTTTACTCAGATTTGTTAATTGAAATTTAATTGAAACTGGTTGACTGGGAGTTCTCTGAGGGCTTAAGGACTGGAGGAATGACAGTCCACCGAGGAGAGCTCTGCACTGCAAGGCAGCAATCCAGGCTCATCAGGGCCTGGGCTCAAGCTTAAAATAGTTACCAATTCTCTGAAAGCAGGCATGGCAAGGATGTTTGTGGATTGTGCTTCTTTTGGAAGAGAAGCAAGCAATGGACAGCGACAGGATTTTGGTGCGATAATGAGCGACGCAGGGACCCCAGGCAGTGCAAAGGAGAGCTCTTCATTGCTAAAAACCCATCCTTTTTCAGCAGTTAGCTGGTTATCTGTTCACATGGTTCTAAGGCACAACAAGCCCAAGTCAACCAAGTACCATACACCACGATGTGGACATGCCACAGTCACATAGCACGTCTCACATCTCTCACATCCCTCATGTCTCTCGCGTCTCTCCACCCCAATTCCAGCCAAGTCACTGTCCCACAGTTCCCTTCTCCTTAGCCTAAGCAACAAGCCAAAGCCATGTCACAAGGCCTTCCCTTACAAGTAAGCCTTACTTATCAGTAACAGAATTTGAAGAAAAAGAGAGACAGAGGAGTTGTCTGGATTTTTCCTCTGTGCTTTGGAAGGAAAAGATGGGAGAGCAAAGTTCTGCCTGGGTGAGAAACCAGGAATCAGAGCTGTGGAATGGTCTGAAAGCAGGGAGAGGCAATGGGAAGGTGGAGATGGGTTTGCCGGGTGACATGGTTGCAGAAAAGGGGGAACAATTTGGGCTTGCATCCCAAAGAGGCACAAGAGCACAGTGGCCATCCATTTAGGGACTCTAGAAAATAGAGTTCCACTAGAAATATCCCACTGTTTGGGAATTTTTGGGAACTCTTACTGGCCATGTTGGAACCATCAGACCTAAGGCTGATGAGCGTTCTGTGGTTCTCTGTGGCTGTTGATTCAGCCTTGGAGATGATGTCTCACCATTCAGCCCTGGCTCCCTTCCCATCAGCATCTCCCCTCCCACCTTGTGGGACTCATTTTCCAGCACATCTCTGAGCTCTGGGAATCCCTAGCAGATTACAGCTGGCTCAGTGCACATGGGAGGTTACCTGTAACTGATATCCCACCCCTGACACGTCTGAGGGAAGTGTTCCCTTGTCCCAGCCTTCAGGCTGCTGGCTGAAATGTTACTCCCTATTCCACCCACTGCATGAAATCCCAAGTAAATAACTCAAGCAGTTATGGAGTAGGATTACCTTGAAATTTGTTTCCCTCCTATCACTGTGATTTGGTTGTCCATGGCCATTAACTCCACATTGTAATAAGCAAAGCCTCTGAAATATCTTTGTGAGAATTAGGGTTCTATAAATTAACTGATTACTGATAAAGCCTAATTATAAATTAGGTCTTATTATCAGAAGCTTCTGAGCGACTCTGAATGAATTAAAGCTGTAGGAACAGGAATATTTCAGTTAACTCTGTGAACTCTGATAAAGTTCTGAAGAGGGGCTGTGCTCTGCCCTGCTCCCAGGGAACTTCTACAAAAGGACAGCCTGAGACAGCCCCTGCTCCCTGAAGTCAGTTCTTTGCTCCTTTCCCGTTTGCCCAAGGAGCGAGGAGATCTCTTCTCCAGGGGAGAGATCACTTCTCATCTGGTTCAGTAACACCCGAGGTCCCACTGCTACAAGCAGAGGTGCTCAGGGAACGAAGCCTGGGAGGCAATGGGTTGAAGGACTCAGAAATAGCTTTGCTCTAACTTTCCATGGAAAAAATCCTAATTCTCACCAGCCACTCTCTATGCCTCATCCTGCAAATCCTCACTGTGACCTTGGTGCACTCTGCAGACAAACACCTGTCCAAGACTCACCTGCCATTCCAGTTCCCCTGCCCATGGAAGAACTTGAAATCTATGAGTTACATCTTTTGGACTGATAAAAAAGGCTGAGTGGCTATTTTAGGATTATAATGCTGTTTCCCAGCCTTTGAATGATTCTCTTTCACTCCCACCTGTCCAACATGCCAGCAAATTTTTGCTAGAGGAATAGGAAATGTTCCCAATAGGAAATTATTTCCAGTTGTGGGGTCACCAGTTGCAGGCAGGTTGCAAGATCCATAGCTCTGGGAACAATCCACTTTTCCCACTCCAGAGTGGTAGTTCCCTAAAGGAAAAGGAATTCTGGCTGGGAGTCAAGGTGGAATCACACATCTGAGAGTGTTCTGGTTTGAGAAAACGA